>QVNZ01002216.1:0-15976 GCA_014825645.1 Pseudomyrmex dendroicus
AGAACGTGGTGTAAAACACCGAAAATTGTCCAAAAATATCCGCAGCGTAACTGCGCACATCCAACCGGTACGGCTGATGCAATCCAACTTCAGAGTCAAATCAGCCAATCGACCAACGTAATTGATCAGTTCCACGAGACCTGCGACTTGAGTTTAATGTAGAAAGGCCTTTGAGTTCCACTTTTGTGGAAATACGGCTAAAACCAGCGGCTGAAACCGTCGTAAGAAACTACAATGGCAATTGGCATGGCCGCTCTCAGGTTTCTCTCTGCTGTAAATATGAAACAAAGATAAAATGACACTCGGGTGCACCCGGATGATGTTTCCGAACGCAGCCTAGCCGTTATAAAACCAAACCAACAGTCTATCTTTTTTTATCCATATTAAAAGAAAAGAGATAAACTGTGAACTAGTGCAGCCAGTATGGAAAAAGAACAAACTTACGGTTTGGTTCAGAGAAGACTGAGAGCGGACAGAGCCATAAAAATACTGCAATAGCTTTTCCGTTCTGTAAGCCAGCGCTATGTCTATAGATGGTGCACATTTGCAACTATGTAGTCATGTTCACGATTGACTCGTCGGTGCGTACGCTATGTCCAAACGTGGACATGATTCTATTCCGTGCTGTGTCCACAGCGTGCGGTTTTAGTTCGTGCTGTATCGGTGCTGTGATTACCGCCATGCACTGCAAGTTCGAGCCGGCCGTCACTGAGAGAATCTTTGTACATTATTTGTGAATTAATTGCTTTTTTTGAACTGATATTTTGACGGCTTTGGTTGTCAAGTGTTGAACATGTGCTGTATTTTTTAACTACATAAAACAGTCAAGTTACGTAAAAACAGATCAGGACGAGTTCCTTTTCATGCACATTTTAGAAGATATTTTAAATAAAAAATACACACTGGTCAATGAAAGATGTAATGTAGATATTTGTCTGTAGAAGTGTTCTATAAACGACAATGGCTATTATTCGCAATTATTATTTATTTTGATTAAAAGCCAAATTCCCTCCATTGTCGCTGCGCGTTTAACAACGCTGAACATGCAAAACACTGTCTTTTCACGCGAATGTACATTTATTCGCCAATCTGTGTAAATTAATAAATTAACTCATTAATTATTGCGAAACTCGCAAAATAGGATTTAGAAATTAAAACTATGAAATTTATTTATCATGTTAGAGAATCTTCCTGCGAGGACTGTATACTCATCTTTATTTAGTATAAGTTCTGATGTCTATTTTGATACATAAATCTCTTTTAATCTTTACACACCCACACACCCACTCACACACCTCCCCCCACCCACCTACCCACTCACCCACACACACACAAAAAGAAAAAAAACGAGATCATTCTTTGCAATGTATATTAATCAGTTATTAAAATCATGCATATACTTATTATCGTTGTACGTTCTCGCAGTTTTCTATACAATAATATATTTTGTCTACTAATTTCGGGCCAATTTCTTCTTATAAAAAAATTTTTACAAATATAACTGTCTGCGCAAAATGAAGATAAAAATTTGCTCTATACAAGATGATGTTTTGTCTCTCCCGTGTTTGGATCTACAGTGATCTTTTCTTTAAGAGTATTCACAATTGAAGAAGTACCTAGTGATAGAGAGTTTGGTTCAGCAAGCGGCAAAAATCTACCGTCAGCGCATTCTTTAAACAGGACTTCTTTCATCCGTTGGCTGTCATTCTTATCCTCTTTGCTATTAACGGAGACCTTCTCGATTGTCAACGTTAATAGCTCGACAATAAGATACGACTCTGGCTTGTACAGTCTTGTAAAATGTAGCTGAATGTGTTCATTAACGTTCTCATCTTTGCGCGGAATGTAGTCACAATATGGACACGGAGGAGTCATACGGTCAATGCCATGGCGACGCTTGTGCATATCCATAGTATCCTTGTCAGTGGTGAAGAATGGACAACTCTGACAGCGGATCGTATTCACGTCAGCATCATTTGTTAACGAGATAACTCCCTTTTTTTGCATCAACAATAGAGTTTGTTTGTCTTGATTGGATGACTGTAGGATAGCGTTGTTGGCAACACCGAATGCGTTATTATTACCGGAAGATGATGTTACAATCCCATTAATAGAGACTGCGGACGATCTTAAAGACTTGCTAGAACGCGAGCTTGATGTAGCTACATCGACGATGCTATCGCTGTCAATAGAGATCCGATCATCTTCAAATTGTCTGCGCGATGCTTGTGCCTGTGCATTTGCCTGGTGTTTCTTTACATGTTGTATATAATTTGCGTAATATTTAACCGAATAATCGCACATGTTACAGCGATAGCGTTGCTTGGCGCCGTGTAACGTCAGATGGACTCTATACTGTTCGCGTTTCTCAAAAGCGGACGGACACTTATGGCACTTGTAACGCTTTTCTTTTAAACGGCCATTTCGTAAATAACCTGGATAGACAAAGTTGGGATTTCCACGCATAAAGATACCAAATTGCGGATCTGGCGAAGAGTGTAACGGTGAAGCGATAGAGACAGAAGCGGAAGAAGAAACAGTCGTAACAGATGATGACGTTGTTACTTCGCTGGTCTCGTTATGTCGTCGGTGTACTACTTGATGTTTTACCAGGTTCTGCGCTGTCTTTGACGAATAATCACAATCGTTACACTTAAATCGATTATTTGAACCGTGAAGCGTCATATGATACTCCAGAGCATCCAGTTTGAAGTAGCGCGCTGGACATTTCGCGCACGTAAATACTTGCTGCGAATTGCCGGTTCTTTGAACGGACGACAGTGAAGAAGTAATTGCGCTGCCGTACGAATTGTTTGCATTATCATTCATCTCGACAACAATCCATGCGACATTAGACGTGCCATCATTGCTTTCCTGAGTCTCCGCCTCGACGCATGCTGTCGCAGGTGGTGGATAACGCTGCGAGAACCCATACACGGATAATAAATATTTCGTGCGCTCCTGATATTCCGTCGAATGAGCTTTTTGATGAGCTTGTAGATGCGTCGCCTGCCGCGCTGCGTACGTACACCATTGACACGAGTATGCCAATTCGGTGGAATGATAGCGCAAATGGATGCGCAGCTCTTTCTCGCATAGAAATCGCGCCGGACATTTACCGCAGCAATGGACTAGACGAGATTCCTCTAAATCAGGCTCGGCGCCCAGCATAGGAGTGTGTGTCATGCCGAGCAGAGTAGCCAAATCGCTTGCTTGTTGGGCATCAGGTCGCGTTTCATCCACAAGACAGTGAACAGTACCCAGAGATCCTGCATGCATCTCCGTATGTGCGATCATGATGTCTCGATGCCAACAAGTAAAACTGCAGTCCGTGCAAGCGATTGAAGGAGTCTGTGTAGGCTTATCTACGTGCATTGTTTCATGTTCGCGCACTTCCGCACGCCGAGATGAAACATATGGACAGTGACGACACTTGAGCATTTTCGACAAGGTACCGTCTGGCCGTGATACCCAGACCATTGGAACATCTGGAAGAGCGCGAGTGTCCAAAAGGAGTGATGGTGGCGGTGGTGGAACTCCTGCGTTCTTCGAAGCCAACGTTACATTATTGCGTGATGTTATCTGAATCATTTGTTCCATAAAAGTAGTTTCATCTTTCGAACAACCAACGCCTGTAACAAAGCATTTTGAATCATGGACAAATGCCTAACGATGTTCAACGCGTTTATCAACTTACCGCCATCAGAAAGTGACACTTGTTTACATTTGGAACTTAACTCGAAATCTATGTTTTGTTTATGAATAGCTGCCAATTCTTCCCCGTGAAGTCTAACGTGATCCAGCAGTTCTCTACAAAGTTGAAAGTAAAAATTACACATTATATGTATATATTATATGTGTGTGTGTGTGTGTGTGTGAAAAAATTAATAAAAAGATATTAATATAAACTTAAAAAAAAGAGTATGTACTTCTTAATTTTATTTTACAATTAATCCTTCTATTTTTGTCAAAACCGAACTTCTCTACTTTTGTGCTTTGCTTTGATCTCCACTGTAGTAATAATCCTATTCGTATATGATAGCTGCGTAACATTAACTGTTTATTCATTCATGTGTGATAGCACAGCGAGCGTATAATAGTAGAATTTCGAGTACGATAAGAAAGAAACTAAAGTTAAAGAGAAAAGTTTACCGAGTATACAAAAGAAACAAGAATATCGAGGACAAAAAATAGAGGAATTTGATTATACAAAAGAATAAGAACGAGTTGAATCAATTCTCAGCTATAAAAAAAGTAGCGCAATTTTATATTAATATAATTAAAACGCGTTATATATATATATATGTGTATGTGTGTGTGTGTGTGTGTGTAAGGGGAGTATATGTGTATATATGTATACATATCAGCAACACATACGTCTTTGTACTAACGTAGTATGGACAAAGATAGCATTTAAATATGGCTTCTAAGTTTGGTCGATGATGTATCCTGTGAAGAGACAAAGTAGCAGCATCCGACGCTGAAAATGGACAATCGCTACAACCAAACGGATTCTGCAAAAATATATGTATTGAATTAGAAATTTGTTATTTAAATATAAGAATAAATAATTTAAAGTTTTACACATGATAACAGAAAAGAAAAAAAAGAAGAAAAAGAAAGTCAGAAAGTAAAAGCTTTTTGATACCTATCACATACACAACTATATTTTTTATATATTTTTAAAAGTAGAAAGATTTAAAATGTCAAAAAATTGATTTTCAGATTTTGCAGTTTTGAATAGCGTAATGTTCTTTAAAAGTATTTTATCATTTACTAAACTAAAAAATTCGAAGAATTAAAATTAAGAGAAAAATAAAAGAACATTTTTTTTCATTTAAATATGTAATCTTGATCACAAAACACACTATAGCTCTGTATGATTTACATTGTGCGACCAATTAGATAGCAGCTCTACATATTATTTTGTAATTTTGTAAGTTTTTTATTGTTAATATATATTATAAATAGTCTATGAAGGAATTTCATAGTCCATCAAAATTTGTTTTCATCGAGTGTTTTTATGCACTCACTTTTCTATCTTTATTAAAGAACTTTTAAATTATATAATGTCACAGACAATCTATAAAAACAAAGTAATTAGTTTAATAACTACTGACTAAAATCAAAGAATTGCTTTTTTTACAATGTATCACGATTCAAATTTGTTAACACAAATTAAATGCCGTAATTTTTTTAATTACGTGACATTATAATCCAAAAGTCTACAGTGATTAAAAACAGTTAAAAGTCAGACACACACGCACACACACACTTTTTTTTTTTGAGCCCAAAAGATTATTTAATAAAACTTACCTTTTCTTCAGTTAACTGTTGATCGGTGGATTCGTAGTGAGATTTAACATGCAACAACACATTTTCTTTGTTACAATCTCGGTAATTGCAGCGTTTACATTTCCACTGAGTACGTTTGTTTTCGTCTGTTGCTGTAGATATAGCGATCGAACCATTATCATTAGCAATTTGCATTGTAATAGGATTGTTTCTCAACAGAGATTGACCGCGATTCTTAACCGCTGCCTTTAGTGGCGGAGGAGGACGTAAACTCACGTTCACGTTACGACTATTCTGATTTGTCTCGTTCGACGGTAAAATTGTAACAGAAGATTGCGAGTGACCAACAGTTGAGCTATATTCTTTATCCACAATCACGACCTTCGTTGGCGGTTCATCCGAGTTTATTTCTCTTGTACTATGTTCTTCCATATGATCCTCATCCCATGACTGCTGCTCTACCTAAAATAGAGAACATTTAACATCATGTAAATATTGTAAATTATAGTATTTATGACATGTGTTTCATGAAATATTATAAATAGATGTGTCATATATGAAATGTTCATTATACTAAATCACCGAAAAGTTTGTGTCACGCTTATAGTAGATCGGTGACATTATACGTTTTTACATAATCCTTAAAAATTATATTCTATCGCGATCGACCTTATTTTCCATCCACTAATTACTAAGAATATGCTTATGAGTATTACAATGCAATAGTGATAAAGTGTACGAGCGAATTGTCATGGTCGAATTGTTGATTAATTCTCTTGTAATATATCATTTGCAAGGTGAATATTCTCGAAAAACTTGCTTATTATATACTATTGCACGTCAATATGAGATAAAAACAAATAAATTATTCTACATAATTGAGATTCATTATATTTCACCTGTGCGAGATATTTGTTATATTTGGAATAATTCCGTCGACCTGTTTCATCCGTCATGAGTACTCTGGCGGTCATATGCACTGCGTCTTTAGCTGCTTTAAGCTTAATATGTTTTGTGATGTCCCATCGCCAGTTAGACCGATACGCGCACATAGAACATTCAAATGGCTTTCGGTTTAAATGACCGACTATATGAACGTGAAAGCGACTTGCGGTGGAAGCCCAAAATGGACAATGAGGACATTTGAATACCCGTCGCCCGCCCGGATGTATCGGAGCACCTTCAACCTGACAAAAGTTTTTTTTTTATCGTAACCAACAGAACTTTCTGTATAACGACATGTAACAAACTAGTATTGTATTAGAAGATAGATGCTCGACATTCACTATGCAATATGTAAAGCACATTCTTAATAATAAATGAAAAAAAGATATCAAAAGCTAATTTGTCAATAACGCTCACGCTCGGAATATACAAGAATATACTTCTGCAACATAATCTTACGCAAATACTAACAGTAACAACAAAACTATAGTAATAGTCAGAAATATAACAATTTAATTATACCGGAAAATAAATATTTCAACAATTCAAAAAAACCATTAAAGTAAAAGAGAAAGCAAATTATTAATTTAAAAATTCGCGACTATATATATGTGTGTGTGTGTGTGTAAAAGAGTAAAATATTGAAAATATATATAGTGTCAGAAAGAAAGAGAGAAAGAGCGCACATTTGCTTTACATAGAATTTCTATAAGTATTCGTGTTGTATAAGGGGAAAAGGACAAGTTTTTAACTCCAATGTTGTTTTTCAAATCTTATAATATACAAATACTCTGAGAAAAATCGCGCAAAAATTTTCTTATTGTGTACATGTACTTATACCATTATTATGAGGAATGTCTAGCACCATACCGAAGATTCCAAAGACTTTGGTCCTCTAAAATTTACGTCCCAATCCATTTGTGATGGAGAAGCGTGTTCGCCAGTGTACGAGGTCATGCAGATGTCCGAACAATTGGTTACTTTATCTAAACTATTATCGATGGACGATGAACTGTTGCGCAAATGGCAGCACTGCATATGCACTTGAAGGTCACTGGTGCTCTTGCAACGTCTTCTACATTTAGGACAACGTGTCGTACCCACAGATACGCTGAGCGCGGTATGATGCGTTTGTTTGTGGCAAGCCAGCTCTTCCATGCTACTAGCCTTAAATGTACACCAGCATTTCAAATCGTTCACGCTACTTACAGCTACTTCTGGTACGCCATTATTAATCGACGTCGACGTTGTTAATTTTTCCTTTAGTTTATCGAAAAACGAGGCGTTCTTTTTCTCAAACATATCAGCAGCATTATTGAGATCTCTCTTCGAATTAGTAGTCTGAAATCAAATGATAAACAATGAGTACAGATTAAAACCAACACATTTTAAATCGTATTCCCCAACTGACGAAAAAAAACCAATAGATTTTCTATTGGTATTATAAAAAACTAACCTGCTTATTTCCGTACATCTTTGCCAGTTCAGTATCCCTTGCAATTTGTGCTAATTCAGGTCTCACTCTAACACGCGGAACTTTCAGTAAGGTCGAAGGCGGTCCACTATTGGCGGTATTAGGCTTTGAGCTGGCTATATTTAGTGGAATTAATGATGGCAGTGGTTTTTTCGGCTTAGGTGGTGTGTGGCTTTCAGCTAAATGACGTTGCATTTCGGAATCCCAAGCTGTTACAAACTGGCAGCCTTGCTCCTCACATTTTAATGCAATGCACTCGGCACTGGCCAGGGCACTTTTCTTATCATCTATGGAGATTAATGAATGATCTATAAACGAGTCTGCAGAATTTGTTGTGTTTCCAGTTTTATTTAATACTTCTCGAAAGTCACTTGCTCCAACCTAATACAAACACATATATCTCGCACATTATTTTATAACAATTAATCATATATTATTTAGTGACGCTATTTTGCATTTTAATGAGGTTAAGATCAGTGATTTATATATTACCTGATTGTAACGCTTTGGACTATTTCGTGGCTTACGTTCAAATTTATGGCTTTTGCGGCTGACCTGACCCACAGGTGGATCATGGTGATATGACTCATGCACTGTTAAGCTCTGACGAATATCAGCAGTAAAATTACATGCTCGACATTTGAAAGCACCGCCACCTCCATGATTCCGCATGTGTCTTTCTAGATTCCACTGAAAAACAGCATCAAAAAGACACAAATATAATTTATATATAATTATAATCACACACAAAATATAATTGCAAACAGTTCTTTGTGGATCCCTATGGGAAACATGTGATCTACTTAATCACACATCTCTTGGAAACTAAGTAGTAGAAGGAACAAACCTTATATGCTGAACTAAAATCACAAGCATCGCACTTGATCATTGGCATAGAATGATATTTAACATGCTTAGTATAACGAGCTCTGATATGCGTCATGTAATCGCATTTTGTGCATCGAAAAAACTTTCTTTTCAAATGATGCAGTCTTTGGTGATTTTCAAGATCTGTCACGTTCAATGCGACATATGAACACGCAGGACAATGATTTTCGACTGGATTGTGCCCGTTTTTACCCTAAAAATTACAATAAAACATATTCCTGCGACCTATGAGCGTCTTGATGTGATTGCTTTGCTTAACACGTGGTCACTAGAAAATTGCGATCACAAAACAACGCACATTTCCTTTTTGTTTTTTTTTTCTTTTTTTTTTAACGTAATATAACGTTTTAACGTATATATAATAACGTCACTTTTCTGAGGCAAAATCTTTGTTTTAACGTATCTTTTATTTTGCAAGCAGCACTAATTATAAAAAAAAAGTAAAAGAAACGAACACCAGAGCGCAAAACAGAGCATAACAAACTCGAGGGTAAACCTGAAGGAAAAAAAGAAAGAAAAAGAAAACTGCGCTGACGGCGCTTACTTTGTGCTCTTTTTGGAGATGCTCGAGGTAGGCCGTCATATTGGGCAGCGTTTTCGAAGGCTTGCAACTCTTGCACTCGTAAGAATCTTGTTGACTCGTCTCAAAATTGGTCGTTTCCTCTGAGTTGATCGCGATGTCGTCGTCGTCCCGTACCGCCTCTTCATTCTTCTCGGAAGTAATCATCGTCAGCTCGTCGTCGTCATTGTCATCCATCTCGCTCACTGTGCTCGCAATGTCCGCGCCTTTCTCCGTTCTTTTTACATCGCATTTCTTCGCCACTGTGTTCTCTTCTTCGTGATTTGTTGTCATCTCTTTAAGGTTAGCTTCCAGCTTGCGCGTCGCATCTGCAACAACAGCCGTCCTCACACGTTGCTGCTGCGATCGTGGTCGCAATGCACGTAGCCGAGACAGCCTTCCCGACATCTTGGATGAAAATCGCGCGCTTCCGCGCAGATTTCTTCGCTCGCCCTTGCTCGCCGCGGAGAACATGGCGCACCGCAAGAACAATTATTTATCAGCAATATCTATGTTTCCGTTCATTCTCTTTGCGCTGATGACAGTAAAAATTACGAGATTATGTTTAACACTTGTTGTCGCGCTGCTGTGGTTTACGATATTATAAGAATGCACGTCTCTCCATCCGCTCTACTTAATTCTTGCCAACAAGTAAAAACTTTTATCAGAGCGCGCGTGGTCCAACAATCGGTAGGCTGCTGTTGCTGTCATCGTGATGAAATCGCAACAGCACCTCTTCTCTTTGACGTGTCGGCGTGTTACAGCGTGTTTTGACTGCGTGGCCTTAACAAATTCCGGTTTACGTTACGGAAATATCGAGTCTGAGCGGATGTGCGCGTTTGTATATAAATGTGCGTGCGTGCGTGCATGCCGTGCGAACGTATTTGTGCTACTCGCAATGGAAGCAATCTACGAGTACAAGCGCCTACAGCAGTCGCGGTAATAACCCGCCATATTCTTTTTTTGCCATATAGGTTTTGTCTTTATATAAGACTATTCTTTCGGATGCATACTAGAAAAAAATATATTAAAAAATTAGCGGAAAATTTTACTAGAAAATACTAATCTGCGTCCCCTCCGTTCTCCGGCCTTGCGCAAGTTTCTCCTTTTCTTCCTTTTTCTCCTTCTTCTTCTTCTCAATTCCTTCTCTTTAATCGCAATGACCGGATATTGTGTATCTGGATACGTATATGTAAAGCGTTCGATCGTTACTCTCTTCCAAGAGTACGCGCGTTAGATCGTTACTTGCGCCTAATGTCGATGAGTGTAGTGCGAAACTATGTCGCAAAAATATAGAGTTGCGTTTATATCATACCCGCGAGTTCATGCACAAGATACATGTATTGCAGCCGATCTCATATAATTTCTTGCAATTTCTACAAATTTTTGTAATTTTGCAGTCGATTTATCTATTTAAGTTCATATAAAAAGGCACAAAGTGTGTTCGTTTTGATTACATCATGTACTTATCATAGGTACTCTTTCTGTATTTTATTTTATGCGCAGCTCGAAAAAGTTTTGCATAGGATCATGCTGACGGAAAATAATAGAAAAAATAATGCAGTTTTACATAGTTTTCTCTCTCTCTCTCTCTCTCCATATTTTAATTTGCATATGGATCTACTCACTTGATTTTTGCCAACGCGATAGCAATTACAACTACTCTATTATCTTTCTTTTTGAAATAAAAATATAGTATTTTTAACGATATAAACAATATACATTTTATACCATTCATGAGTGAATGTCTTTGTCGTTCAATCGTTCACTCGTGAAAAATCAAGACTTTTTGATATAATAATAAAATAAGAGGAGTATATATTTCAATCTTTTTCTAATTTTAGTAGAACGATTTGAATATTACGCTTCGAATATTTTAGTTGACTCAGTCATTCTCGCTCAAATATCATGGGTATTTCCTTTCTCACCCTTTCTTTCTTTTTCTTTTTTTCCACTTCTTTCTTCACTTCATTAATTATTGTTTCTTTTTTCGTTTGTTCTGCCATAGTTTTTTATCTCTTTTTGAAGTCAATAAATGAAATATAAAACATGTAAATAAAAATACAATTAAATTAAGTTTCATCACAATAAAATACATTAATAAAGCACTTAATAGAATTATATATTATAATTATATTTTATACCAAGTGTCTAAAAAAATAAATATGTAGAGGAGATGGCCAAGAGACGGAACTCGTGTGGGTCTTTAAAATGTCAGATGTTCTTACAAGTCACTTT
The DNA here is from genome assembly GCA_014825645.1 of Pseudomyrmex dendroicus. Lineage (NCBI taxonomy): Eukaryota > Metazoa > Arthropoda > Insecta > Hymenoptera > Formicidae > Pseudomyrmex > Pseudomyrmex dendroicus. The sequence continues at coordinate 11,400 of QVNZ01002216.1, forward strand.
CTACTTCTTTATTTCAATATTCAGAGTCCGATTTTATATTTAAGACTGTCTTAAGTGCATCTAAAATGTTGCATGAGTCATTCTATTTCTATTGGCTACAAAACATTTAAAAATGAAGTATCTTAAAACAATTTTAAATATAAGATTTGATTGAAATAGTGACCTATATGTATTGTCTGCGTTTATCTTACTGATATTACGAGCAAATTAATAACTATACTGATTATACTTGATACTGATAATATACATGAAAATCGTTAGTCGATCATTTAATTGAAAACAAACCTTCGTCCACCTGCGCCATTAACTGTAGCGGTGTCTCTCAAGTAGGTTATCTTGCACCATCATATAGTAGCGATAACGTTGTTTGATAATTACTGCCGTGTCATCGGCAATGAGCGACGTTTGGATACTTAAACTATAGGTTTCTTTTGAGGATCCATTTATACTGCTATATGAATTTTTGAAAATATCGATTGCAACATAAGATCGTCGTTTTCTTCCTCCTCGCTCCGTTCCATTCCGTCCCTATCTGATTATTTCTATCTTTTTCTGTATGTCTTCTTTTTCTCTCTCTTTTCTTCTCTTTCTTGTACTTTTCTGTTCTCTCACTTTTCTTCTCTTTAGATTACTAGCTTTAAAATAATGCATTTATCTAATACTATTATTATCAGCGTCAACACTGACTGACGGAGCGGGTAGCACATAGCGAAAAAACTATGCCTGCGTTCTAATGTATGTACATACATACTTTACTGTTAATAATGAAAATATTTTACTCTTAATACTAAATTTACGGTTGGTCTCACTATCTCCGATTAAGCTAATCGGTAGATTAAGTGCAACCTGTGATTGGTCAATTTTGATCAATTTTTCTAACAAGTAATGCGATTTGTCAATTCCAGTGAAATAATCGTCCGATTAAATTATAATCGAAGGATGAGATTTCTACAGTTCATGTTACATGTATTATATAGAACTTTAGCAGCTTTAGTATCTTTGCTTATTACACAAGATAAATTTATGCGTAAAAGTATAAGAATGTATGTAATCTCAAATCGATGTTATCGATTATGTAACTATATAACGCAACAGATCGCGTGATGCTATTTTTAAAGATATTAAAAATACGATATACCAGACGATATAAAAATGATAATAATATTTGGGCATAACTTAGCTTTTGAGAATATATTTAAATTAATTTTAAAATAACAAAAAAATCTAAACAAATTTCCGTTAAAAAAATAATTTTCTTAATTTTAAAGAAAGTAAAACTTTGTTGTGTAACATTCTTTTGAGTAAAACATATTTATTAAAAAATATGTGTACAATTTTTCGCTTATTATATTAACCATCTATTAGATAGACCAAGTAGATTATTCTCTTCATATATAGCAATATAGATTCTAAAAATAAGAAATGAAATAAGCGAAGTGCAATTATGCACTTAAAAAAATAATAAACTTCAGTCAATAATGGAAAAAATGAAAGGTATACAAATCTAAACTTTCTCTCTTTTACCGCAACCACATTTACCTATGTTGTTATTAAAATACATAATTTATATAAAAAAAAAGGATTTAATATTTGGCTCGCAGACTCATATGTTTTATATTGTCCTTAACGAGTCACGCATTGAGTTGCTTCTTTAAGTTGTCAGCCAGCTTGTCCATAAATTCGAACGTTTCTAGATAATCACTTCTAGTGATGTTGTTCATGCCCTTAATGCATATGGCGAGATCTTTCGTGAAATAACCGGATTCAATGGTATCTACGCAAACTTTCTCCAGAGTTTCGGCGAAATGTTGTAAAGAAACATTGTTGTCAAGTTTGGCGCGATGTAACAATCCGCGGGTCCATGCAAAAATAGAGGCAATCGGATTAGTAGATGTTTCCTTGCCTTGTTGATGCTGACGGTAGTGGCGAGTAACAGTACCGTGAGCAGCCTCAGCTTCTATCGTGCGACCATCCGGACATAAAAGAACCGAAGTCATCATGCCCAAGGAACCATAGCCCTGCGCGACTGAATCTGACTGTACATCACCGTCGTAGTTTTTACACGACCATACAAAGCCACCTTCGGACTTCATGGCGTATGCCACCATATCATCGATCAGTCGATGTTCGTACCATAGCTTCTTTGCTTCAAACTGTTGTTTATATTCTTTCTCGTATATTTCCTGGAATATATCCTTGAAACGACCGTCGTACTTCTTGAGAATTGTATTTTTTGTAGACAAATAAAGTGGATAATTGCGCGATAGTGCATACTGAAACGAGCTATGAGCAAATGCGCGTATGCTCTCGTCGGTGTTATATTGAGCTTGAGCGATACCCGGACCTTTAAAATTATGAACAGTGTGTTCGATCTTTTCACCAGAAATACCCGTCCATGTGATTTCCAGTTTACCCGGTCCAGGGACAACAAAGTCTATGGCTTTATACTGATCAGCATGTGCATGTCTACCAATGATGATTGGCTCTTTCCAGCCCACTACCAAACGTGGTATATTTTTGCAGATGATTGCTTCGCGGAATACTGTACCACCTAGAATGTTTCTAATAGTTCCGTTAGGACTTTTCCACATCTGCTTTAGTTTAAACTCTTCCACACGTTTCTCATCAGGTGTAATAGTGGCGCATTTGATACCAACATTGTAACGTTTGATTGCTTCTGCACAGTCTATTGTTACCTGATCGTTTGTAGCATCACGATTTTCAATGCCCAAGTCATAAATATGTAATTCGATGTCTAGATAAGGTAAAATAAGTTTTTCTTTGATAGCATCCCATATGATACGTGTCATCTCATCTCCAAGGATGTCAACAATTGGACCAACCTACAAATATTATACTATATAATATATTTAAACAAGAATATTATTAAATTATTAAAAAAAAACATACACATGTTATATAACTTTAAAATCAAATTAATACTACAAATCAAACGATATTTCATGAAAAATTGTAAAACATATTTAAAACAAATCACATATTGATATATTTTCTGAAATCAAATTAATAAAGAAAATAAAAAGTTTTGAAAATTTAAAAAGTTTATACAGAAGACAAAGTTCACTTTCTCGTCATTATTGGAAAGTCATTATGTTGATCTTAATTATTTTCAGTTTTATATAATTTTATTTAATTATATTTTGATTAAATCAGAGTGACATCAAAACTGCATGATGATACTTACCTTTATTTTCGTCATTGTAGTGTATGAAGCGCCAAAATTTTTCACGAATGATTCTACCGACGACGAATTGTGCAAATAACGATAGCAACGATCGAATCTCTGTGCAAACGACGACTGTGACGACAACGTAACACCGTAACTAGCTGACTGTAATGAACAGCATAACTGTACAGTCTTCATAAAATGCGGGTATGACTGAAAAGCACGGTAGGATATAAACATGGCAACCTTCAGTACGCATACGTCACAGCTATCTTTTTATTTATGTATTCTGTAATATTTCTTTTCGTTGTTTTTCTGTTTTCCTTGTATTTCACGTCGCACAGCACGGTTATAATAATTTATATACAGCGACAATAGCGATTCGCAAGAGATATCTCGATAAAAGTTATATCCCATGCAAAGTCATATGTATATATGTATACACACACACACACACACACACACACACACACACACACACACACACACACACACACACACACACACAATGTAAACTTTGGAATTTGCACTATAATCTATATAAGTCTATAAAATCGATAAAAATCGATTTGGATCGTACTGGGAAATCTTCTCGTACCAAAGTTGATGGGCAAAATACGCAACTTTAACTGATGTCTGAATAGCAGAAAATGTGTTAATATAAGTACATCCTATTATGTTATGTTTCGTCACGGCATTATCAGCTCCTATCTTTAGTATTTTTACGGAAGATCAATATAAAATGTAAATACGCTCTCGTCATCTTCTCTTTCATTGATTCTCGAATGTGTAATGACTTTTGAAATTTGATTACAATATGATTGCGATTATTTTATTTCATTGCTATTGAAGCACAATAAATATTTTTTCGGCAACATAAATATTTTTACGTTGCATTTTTTGCTTAAAATATTATTGAGGCATGTATAATGCAATTATCATATGTAAAGATATTTACATTATTGCTTGTGTGTGTGTAGCAAAATCTCTTTCAGACAAATAATTGCTGACGTTCATCAACTGCTTTGTAGCAAACGATGGTTTGGTGTTCTTGTGGCCTCGTTCGTGGACTCTGCTGCTATCTAGTCTATACGCTGCTAGTCTATATGCCATTCTATGTCTAAGAGTTGGTTTATAATAGCCGTAACTGTTAACTTAGGCCGATGCCGTAAAAGTTGGAAGATAGGAACTACATATTACTGTTTATAAAATTCAATTATGAACGGGAGCATGAGTTTCCTATCTTTTAACTTTTACAGCATTGGCCTATATTAACGGTTACGGCTATTACAAGCTAACCCTAAAGCCCATTATACATTGATCGCAAGCGCAAACGCAAGTAGCAGATCTCGTAGAATTGACTAATCGTATTGATCAAATTAGCCAATTG
>QVNZ01002217.1:0-41922 GCA_014825645.1 Pseudomyrmex dendroicus
GTGATCCGCTGTGTATAATTAAATAATACAATACAGATAGTCGTTACAGGAACAGCATAGTGTATCTTTATTGCTCCCATGACCTTGGTGTTATTGTCGTGAGTCGCTTATGTTGTCGTGTTGGAACAAAGAGAGATCGAGTCAGTTGAATTTTGAATTTATTAATAACACGGAGAAACGAACAATCTTACACAAACATGAAGATATGCGAGAGCTTGATCAAAATGTTCGCGTGACTATTGGTCTCGGAGAAGTGTACGATATTATACTGGTCGATCTCGAAAGGCCCCTCGAACCAGTATCATTTAGACGCCATATCACATTTTCTATATTGCAAGAGCTAATCAATTAAATATCGGTATCAAAATTTCATTATTTGTTTTTACTACATAGTCGTGCCGTTGAAGATAAATGCGAAGAAGTCGTTCGAGATTCATTTGGTCGTAAAAAAGCGCTTTCGGCGCGTACGCGAATTTAATGTTCCATAAATAATTCTCCTGGATCAAGTTTGAGTACTCTGATCTTCAAAATATTATAGAGGACACAATGTAATTGACATTTAAGTGTCTTGGTATCTAATGAGATATACAAATTCTTCTTTCTAATCTGCAGCGCGGAAATTCTGCAAAAATATAAACGTATCGCAGATCGCTTCGGATTTCGGGAACGTCATGGAGAATAAAGATATCATCATACTTTATTCTCAGCTAATTTGACTGAGATCCATTTCCCATAAAATTTGTGCGCGATTCTTTGACACGTACATAATATTTTAATACAACAAAGTTTTAAATTAAAATTTTCTTTGCGTTCACTTAAAATTAAACAACACACGTTTCGTTTAACTTGCGTCTGAATTCCGCGGGAAACCTGTCATTTTCAGCGGCTCGAAGCTTATGAAAAACTATTCAAGCTTTGACATTTTTTTGTTAACGAGAATTGATTCTAAATTTCACAAAGATTAACAGTACTGTACAATACTTTCTCTTGAATTATTCTCCGTCTCTTTCTCTCTACGCTAATAAACAATGAAATATGTTTCAGATGTCGCAATAACAAAAACCTGCAACCTAATTATCCAAAGACGATACTAATTATCAAAGACAATACTAATTACACAAAGGCTTGAAATTTCATGAAAAACCAGAATATATATACATACGCCAGATTTCAATTTCAAGTTAATAAATTTCTCAGCGCCAGAGCGCGTAGCTGTATTTCGCGCTTTCTTTAGACGACAAAGCATTTTATTAGTTTTTTTCTTTTATACCCGCGGTTATCGCGGATATAACAATAAATTTCACTGATGGTCTGGTGCGGTAGGATCGCGCGCTACGTCGCAACGACGTGTATTGAAATTTCACGTTGTTATATTCTTTTTTCTTGGCTTCTTTGGTAGCTGATTTCGCCGGCACAACGATTTAAAATGCGCTCGAAAAATTTTCGCGCGCGAAAGTTTTTGATAAATAATTGAGATTGTTAATTTGATGTACGTTTGCGTATAATAATAAGCCGTTAGACTGGCCGACGTCTATAATTCGCGTCACGTTTCACGACACGCCCATAATATCTTTTTTCTCTAACAAATAATATTCCTTTCAGGCCTGCTAAGTCGTAACGTGTCAAATTTTCCGAAGATATGACGTTTCTTTTCTCAAATTGGCGACGGAGCCTTTGCGCGCAACAAAAAAGCAAACGAGTCTCTCGTAACTTTATTCGCGCGTGGTTATTCTTTTTCTTTCTTTTTCTGATACAAAAGAAAAACAGACACTATAAGACACTTTATTACACCAATAGACATTTTAATGCAAAATGTTTTTGGATATTATTCAAATTAATTACATTTACGTTTTTATTTGCGCATTTAATAATTTATATTTAAATATATAAAGAATATGAAAAAGAGAAAGAGAAATCTTAATTAACGGATTGATGCATACACAGAATAATTTAGCGATGGATTTAGCGAAGAAATCTTCAGATATTTCAGAAATAAATTTCGCTCGTATCGCGTTTCACGAAGACGTTATTACTTTCGTTACGTTTTTGTCGATCATTTGTAACAGTCAAGATAATGAACGTAGATAATAGTGCTCGTATCAAGTTCGCTTATCCGATAATTCAAATGTATAATTTGACTTCTCGTTAGTTTTAGCGAGATAGGGTTGTAAAGCAATGCTTTTTTGGATATTATTTAAAATGCCGTGTTTTTAAAGGTTTTTCTATTTTCGAGCGGGACGTTAGTTGACAAATCAAAAGAAATGAGATTTCTGATTGATTCGGAATCGCGTCAATCATTTTGATTAATCAAAGTTTATGTTTTTCTGTTTATTTGTAAAAGAATCTCGGATCTCTCTGTACAGTATAGCATTTTCTTTTATTTTGAAATACAAGTTTCGTTTAACGTCATTACGTTATTTCCACGTAATGAAAACAGTTCAGTTTCGTTAAATTCACATTCATAACATTTGCTCCACACTGTTTGTCGGGTTTCGTGTATCACTCACTTTTGAAGTGATAAAATGATGAAATGAACATTACTCAAGAACGGAAGTGATGCTAATTGACGGTGTAAACGAGTTTCGTTACATTTAGAAATTAAATTACAACGACACGTGCAAAATTATAAACTGTGCATTCTGCGAAAGAGTAATTTGGTTCGATTTCGCAGTGTTATCGCGCGCGCGTTTGTTTCGACGTAATGAAATACCGCGCGCTTTAACGGCAATAAAATATTGTGTGTGCGCACGCGCGCGCGCTCATCCTTTACAATAACGATCACGAGAATCGTAGTCGAATTACTACGGTTATCGAATAAACTCTGTTCGTTCGAGCAAGAAGAGAACGGGGAATGGAATAAAGTTTAGGGTGATTCTTTCGAAAAAATGTCACATCCGATATTTCGCAAATGTCGCAGAAATCTATTGTTATTCCAGTAATATTCAGTAAAAAGATATCGTGTGCACACGCGATATTTCTCATATGATATAATACGATATATTGTTTCATTTTTGTGAATCCAGCTTTTCGCTTTGCGAGTCTTTCTTTGTTGCCGCGGTTCTGCGCGTAAAACTAAATGAAAAAAAAAAAAAACCAAAAAAACTGATTCTTCAACGTTATGCGATAGTAAATGATAATAAAAGCACAGTAATTAATTGGTCGTTAAATTGTTCTATTATGACTGATTGAAACGCAAAGTCTCTCGCATTCGTTAGCGAATTCGTGTTTCCTTGAGCGTGTGCTCAGTTACATATGTAACTGAGTTCTCATTTCGTCCGACTTCTCTCTCTCTATTACGCATCGGAATGCGAGTATCCGCATATTTCTCTCTTCTCGGGAGCTGGTGGATTTAATTTCGCTAAATCTTTCAAGAGATTTTCGCCGTGAGCTTCTCCTGCACACACACACACACACACACAGAAAAAACACACACATTATCCTCTTGAAAACTTTACCTGCGCACGCGAGATCGCGGTGTTCTTGAAATGTAAAATTTCACGAAGAAGCGTCCCCCGACGCGGGAAAAAGGGACCGTCCGTCGCGTAATTATACAGAAGCGGCTAAATGAGAGGATGGAAACAGAAAAATATTTAAATCAACGGTGTTGCAAACGCGGTCGCGCAACTTTTCTAATATTCTCTCTTCTCGTATTTATTCCGGACAAACTTCGTGCCTTTCTCAAGTAGAATAGCGCATTTTACCGGGAAACCGAGTGATATTTGCTGATTCAAATAGTTACATAAGACTTCCGCTGAGAATCGGTAGGTTTCATTGATTCAATTGGAACACTTTTACCGCGCGTATAATAAATATATTAACTGGATCATTCAGTCAATACCTGTGAAATAATTTGCAATATAAAAAAATATTCATCTTTTTAATTGACGTTGCCTTAACGTTACTAGAGGATCCCCTATTGTCGGGAATCATCTCGACTGGACTCGAATCTTAAAACTCTGTCTGATCGTCACAGGCGAGCGCTCTATCTATTCATCTGATGAAACTCTCAACAACATTTTTCAAAACTAATATAAATGACATTCAGTAACATTGTCATTTGATTCCTAGAGAAGCTATCTATGTCACTGAATCAATCAGTGAAATTTTTACTGGTTTTTTTTTTTTTTTTTGTACGCGTTTGAAATCGGATTTATTCGATAATTAACAGAACGAGAATCCTGGCGTGAATCGCGCGGGTATCAGTTAACTGCGTCTCTCTCACCGCAAGCGCGGCGCAAATTGTCACACCAAACGGACAGATGCTAATTGGCGATAGTTAGGCGAACGATAACTAGGTCGCAGTCCCTTCTAGCGTTGACAGACGTAAGTCTGTGCTCAAAACGATATTGCTCGATATTCCGTCCCACTCTCCTCTGCCGCGTGTATTGCTCGAGGTTGGACATTTATATTGAGTCGGTCGCGCGTCGCATCGTGCGCAGGTGGGACGTATAAGCTCATTATCGGCACTGACATATTTTCGCGGTCTGCGGTTTCGCTCTGCGGCCTCTGTGCCACTGGAGCGTGCGCGCGCGTATTCCGGAATTACGTATGAATGTGTAGATGCGGTATGCAAGCTATACACACAGATCGCAGCTCGTTCCCGACGTGTGGCGCGCGCAATTACGGCGGTCTTCGGGGTTTACAAATACGTTACAAACGCATTGCCGGCAGACCCGGCGCTAAATTCTCGGGAAACGTGGCGCGCGATTATAAAGCACAAAACAAGCTTCGCAGAGCAAAACAGATTTCTTCGGAACAGAGATTTTCCTTTGAGAGAGCGGATTTCAAGCTCGCTCATCAAGTCTCGCTCAGAGATAGATAAAAGGGTTGTGTGTATAAGCACGAAGCGTGCGCTTTCGAGCACGCATCGTGTTCATCGAAATCAAACGCGACCTTCAATTTCAACGGACTTGTACAGCAGAGAGATCAATGCGGTTGTGCTTCGCATTTCCTCCGCCGCTTCATTCAAACAACTAGGTACGCGCGATCAATCACGATCGAATAGAGAAGTAGGACGGCGTTCATTAAATTCGAGCAAATACGGGTCAATTCGAAGATATTTTTTTTTTTTTATTCAATTTTAAACCGAGCAAAAAACAATTAAATAAAAAAATCGGCAAAAAATTTAGGACGTGTACTGTTGTTAGTTGGGCGTAAAATCATTTTTGAGTGTATATTTTGTTCGTTCTTGGCTAAAATCTACTTTAAGTAAGTGGTTAAATTTAAAGTTCGCGTGTACGAAACAATGCATCACAGTCGGACGATGTAATTCCAGCGGCGTGTATACGAGATGTTTTGTAAATTACTAGTAGGTGAAAAATATCCGCAAGTACCAGTGGACTGGGGCTTGGCGATGTTTGACGGCGCAAAAACCTGCACGTACCAACTATTTCACGAGATCGAAAGAAGCGATTTTAAGGCGCGACATTTCCAAGTCAAATTAGCTTCGGTTGCAGATTTTTGCATGAGCGCCGCGAGAAAAGAGAGAGAGAGAGAGAAAGCAACGCTCGCGGTCACGTCGTTATATCTCACGTTACGTTTAAGAGCGCGGTGCGCTATCGATCGGCGCTCCGCACCGATTGTGCAACGCGGGAATTTCATTAAATCGATGCGAGAGATAGAGCGAGAGAGAGAAAGAGAGGAAGGAAGTAGCGGTTATATAAATATGTAGTCGCGGTAAATCGCTGAGACATATATATACATATATGTGTAAGACCACGCTTTTATCATACGGCAACTTTCTACGTGGAAGCTCGGATCAACTCTATGCGGGAATATCCTTATATCTGTCTGCTTCGTAGCGAAATATTAGCGATATTTCGTCTTTAAAATGCATTCGATATATTCAATAAAAATGCACACGTTCCCACGCGATTTTGATTCGAACAACAAAACAGTTCTTTCTCTTCAAAGAAAGAATCGCAATTCGAAAATGGCTTTCCGTGTAATAGCTGTTTGACGTCCGTGTTACGTTAACATTGTTACCCATCGATTTCGCAAAATACACTTGTCCTTGGAAAGTTTCCTGTAATAACACACTTATCTCTATCTTTCGAGAGACGTTTTAATCTCATCGTTGCTTATTGTAAGGCGCTGCACATCTCGTCGTTGATCGACGAAAATTTTTCACAGAACGACGCGCAATCATTGACGCGACAAATCCGAATTTCGCATCCGGCATAAATCCGGTCGAAATTGTGTATTGTATGTATTCGCGTATTTCGCACATGTGTGTTGCGCGACCAACAAGATGGATTTATTCCATCAGCTGAAGTACCGAGTACTACTTTGCGGACTGTATTCCCGCAATCTTCTTGCTGATCTCTTTCGCAAGATCTGAGTTGCCTACTCTCTTCTTCGGGATTTTCGTATCTTTCTATTTATCGTATTTGTCGACTTGAGAAAAATATTCTCACTGCGCAAATTCGAAGTTTTTCCTTTTTTTTTTAATCTTTTACAAACCAAAAATCAGATGCACCGGTTCGTTTGAAAAAAAAAAAAATCGAAAAGTATCTAAGCAAATTTTTGATAAATGTATTTTAGATAAAATTTCAAATTTAAACATAATTGAAGTATATACCAGACCGCTTTAATCTACCGCGGGCAATGTTCGCGTAGTAGTAATCGAATTGTGCGGCGATCTCTCAAAGTGCTCGATCAGCATGCATGCATTATGCATTTTCGCTAAAGGATATTAGCCGCGATTGAAACACCGCGACACAAACACGGCTCTTTTTGTCACACTCGCGTGTTCTCCACGTGTGTGTCAATATTTCCACCGCGAAAGGGTGGAATATGTATGAATATTTAAGCGGAAGCGCGCGAACGCCGTGTGTGTATCTCCCTCCGTCACTCTTTCGCGCGCTTCATCGACCATCGCTCCTTCGTTCCTGCATTAAATCGCAATTATGACTCGCTGCACGTCAACACGTGCTACTCGACATTCGCGTAATATGATCGGAGATATTATTCCCGTTTGTTAAGGTCTGTTCACACGCGGATGAACGTGTGTCCTCGAGCAATGCGATCGAGCGTAATTGTCTGCCTCGAAGCTCGTGCGATTTTGTAATTTAAACCACTGGCTTTAGCGATTAATCCTATTTCCCTCTTCTCACTCCTCCCTTTCTTGTTTAATTTCCTTATTAGATTGTCATTACAATCCGGAGATGGGTATCGTCTCTGAGCTCGTGTGTGTTTCATGCGCTTATACGGTGGTAAATAAATTAGACAACGAGAAGAGGGGAAAAGAAGAACAGATCTGTGTTTATGTGGTAGTTTTTTTTTATTGCTAAATGTGTGCCGGTAAAATGTGGAAAAACATTACCAAGAAACATTCTCATACACGAAACGGACACATTTCTCGCTCGAATACACTCGATCGAATGCTACTACAACTGAGGCTTCGGAGTTTCCGTGAAAGTAATTGGGATGATCATTTAAAGGGAACATGACTCCGTTGTTATATTTTGTTTCCACGGATTTGCTCGCTCTCGATATCTCTTCTCGATTCGATGAGAGAAATGTGCCGCGCGGTAACGACAAATTACGCAACTGCAAATTTTGGCACCATATTAGAAATCTCATTATGTATTGTATATTGCACATGTAATACGTTCGCGCGTTGGCCAGATCTGCACAGATCAATATTAATTTCAGTTGAATTGTGTTGCAATTTAACACGAAAGCGTATAACAGATGGAAATTAAGCGAAATCGAATTAAGAAGAAAGAGATCGAGCGTATTCGGTATGTTGTAATTGAGATACGAATCTGTGAAAACAGATCGCAGTTGTAGCAAATATGTATAACATTTAATAAGGTTATATGTGTGTGCAATAAAAATATCAGTCAAGGAGTCTTATGTATATATGTATATTGATATTTTGAAGAATTTAACGTACCTGTCACGTTGTCATAAGAAAAAAAAAACCAATCTTGTATAAGCTGATCATCGTGTACAAGAAAAAAACCAATCTTGCTCTTGAACAAGATTCGTTGTAAACAGAATTTAATTTTCTTATGCTGTACGTTTCGTACTAAGAAAAACAGGTCTTTTCGAGAAAGAAATTACGTTAGAGGTCGACATGAATTATGCAAGTAGCGAAATAAAGGAGACGGCGAGACATCGTTGTATCAGATATCGCGTTCGGTAAAAAATTTCGAATTCGACGCGGTATCAAGAGACACGATTCGGTATCCTCGATTATATACCGGCGACCGTATCGTGAAAAGAGAAGAGAGAGAGAGAGAGAGTTTCTATGGGGTCTCCGAAATTCGATTTCTACGGCGCTACGTGTGATTTCTTTCTTCAAAAAGAACAAAGCACGTTTCTTACGAGTTAAACTATTTTTCCATGTAGTTTTAACACATGTGATTTTATACGTTATTTTATTTTTACATTACACCGAATTACTTTAACTGTTTTTACATGTCCCAGGAGGTCCACTCTCAAATTAAAATTAACATTCTATTTTTTACCGTACGTTCAAACACATTCTAACACACACGGGATATATCTCTGATATACACTTGAACGCCCTCGAAAGAAGTCCCTCGTTGTGTCCGCGTTTGACCCACTTTTAAATCCGCGTGATCGATATTATACCGTGTCTAATTTTCGCGCCTTCTCGCGCGTCTATAAATTAATCTTTCAAGTAATAGTAATTTGCATGTTTTAAGTACCTACGTACTAGAATATAAAACGTGTAAGATTACGTGACCTATCCTCGAACTGTGGATTTTCTACTGAAAACAAATGCGTGGATCTGAAAACGAACTGAAATCCGATCTTTCTTTGCTACCTTCCCAACGTTATACAATTCGATTTTTTAACAAAAATTATTTTGTATTAACTTGGAAGATTCTCCTTTGAAGCTTAGCTCATCAAACTTCTTTACTTTAAGGATCTTCAGAAATTGAATATTTTATTTTCTGGATTGAGATATGTAAAATAATTTCGTAAACGTATTGTCTCATGCGCGAATCTTAGGAGAGAGAAAGAATGTATGTGTTAAATTGACGTAATTCTCTTGAGAAGCGCGAGGACAGTGAAACACCGGCTGACGTTTCCGCTCGCGCGGAATTTCACTCGTCCCTCTCGACGCTGTATCGCGAGAAATGAAATCACCGGCGAAATAGAGGGTGAAACGAGACGACCGGAATATTGTGCCGCGCTCGATCGTGCGCACGGCGGTTTTCCGCTGAAAAACACACCCGAATTTCTCGGGCGTTTTATGGCGCGGAGGATCTTACGCGCGTCTTGTTATTGTTTTCGAGATTTGCGGAAGATGCGATCTTTCTCTCTCTCAATTCGTTCGAGACCCGACCCGAACGACGTGCGCGCGACACGTCGTTTACACGCGCGAGAGTAAATTTTCACAAGCTCGCGTATAATATAATGAAAGAGCGTCCTTTCTCCGCGTGAAAAGTGCACATGCGGCGTAACAAGATCGTGAAAAATTTTCACCCGACGCTCGGCCGAGTGTCTTGGAAATCCGATGACGCGTAGAATTTTCTTTGCAGACCGTGTGCAGCAGGGTTTTTTTTTTTTTATCTTCTAGAGTTTATATCTTCTAGAGTTTAATGTTTTTATCTTCTAGAGATTTATCTTCTAGAGATTATCTTTACGTTTTCTTAATGTTCAGAAAACGTAAAAGCTCACATTGCACCTCAACACGTATATACGCGCGCCCAAGAAACATGCTTTTAATGATTCTCGACGCTTGTAATGATGCACATTACGAAGACTCTGTCATAGTAGACAAATATTTCCTACGTTATATACCGACAACCATATCGCGACGAGAGAAGAGAGAGAAAGAGAGTTTCAATGGGAGGTCTCCGAAATTCGATTTCTACGGCGCCACGTGTGATTTCCTATCGTCGTTCCGGCGACCTAATGGGGCCGTAAGTAAGAGTAGTGATAGAAACATTTCGGAAATTCGATCAGCTTGGAAAAGGGAATCATCCTCGTTTTCGGACGGTGTGCGCGCACAAAAAGCGCACTTATCGCGCGAAATATACGCTCGACTTATATATACTTGCGCGTATAAATTTTTATTATTATATGAGAAGAGAAAAAGAAGAGAGAAAGAGAGAACAGGTAACTGCTGCAGAGGCTATTTCGAATTTACAACTGTTTTACGTAGATTGAAGCAAGAGAGTGCTGACTTTTCTCTTTAAAAAGAATAAAGAGCCGAACGACTTTTCGTTTTATTATACGAGACATTTCTCTCAATCATATTACTGTAGTGTAGTGTTTACATGTGCGATTAGATATTTATCCGTGTTCACGGATTTGTTTACAAAATTATTTGTCAGTTGTTTCAATAAGCCAAGTTGCGTGTGTTAAACGTGTGTATTTTCTAGCGATTCAATTATAATTTGCAAACATAAATGGCTAATTACTTTTTAATCTCTCTCGAACGGAGGCGACAAATCAGACGATAAATAGGCTCGTTCGAAGAGCGATCGTTAATTACTTTGTAAATAAAGCACGCGTAATTTAAATTGAGAACGGAGAGCAGATTGCGCTGTCAATCAACAAAGCGATCACCACGGACAGGTCTTTTTAATTAGACGAGAGTGACACTACTATCGGAATCTGCGTATCGTCGTGCGTATTTTGGCGTACGCGTCAATATTTAATTTCTTCCGATTTGCGTCATTTTTATATCGACTCTTCGGTGGAACATTTCGATTCATTTTATCGGGGATGAGAAGCGTGAGAAATATCGAATTGAATTCATTCTGTAAATCGCTATGAGCTCGGGAAACAGAATGCAATTGTTTACATTTAGGTTTAACACAAAAGAGGGATTTTTCGATTTTACTTCTCTATTTGGCATCGACACCCGCATTTTATTGCACTTTTTGCGCGCGCTTTTAAATTTGCTTATGGAAATGTTATGGTCAAGGCTCGAAGCACGAGCGATCCTAGAATTGGCTGGTCAATGCGCGGAGCACGGTTAAAGCCCGAAATTTTTTTTTTTTTTTTCTGTGCTCGCTTGTAGATTAAGCACGGTTTCTATCGTCGTTGTTATCCGTTTTTTTTTTGCGCGATGAAGCGTGTGTCACGTGAAAATCACAATGGGAGCGTGGAAAAACTGTTCGCGCGCGTGTTGCAAATTTCCGCCGACCGGAATTTCGGCTGACAAGTGTTTAATTAGGAGCGGATACGCGTCGCGCCCCTAAAGGACAAAAGACGTTACGCGGCAATCGCTGGTTCCCGACGTCTAATTTGCACCAAATTAACCAACGAGAGGAAGTATATTCTGCTCTCTCTCTCTTTTACTTATGTTTTCTTTTTATTTCTTTCTCTTTTTGTGGCATTCAGAATCGGATGCATAGAGCGACGCAACGACAAAGAATTTGGGACGGTGATACAGAGGACTAGGAAAAGGGATAGGTCACGGCCTCGTGGCTTTAGCGGACGAGGCACTAATTAATTTCGAATGTGATTGTAGAACAGAATGTGTCAATAGCAGCCTGTTAGCGCGAGTTTCTGGTCTGTCCCGGATGTCTGAACAAAAAGTAACGATGAATTCTCTTGGGTCTGTGTTTTTTTAAAGAGTAATGGAAAAACAAGAAACAAATGTTTGTAATCGTGCAATTGCAGACGGTTTTGCGAAAACCGAGAAATGTGTTAAAAAAAAAAAAAAAGAAACTTACATAATTTTCGAAAGCAAATAAGTTTGATAAGTTTACTGAAATGGATTTAAATTTGCAGGCACTTGTACGAGAAAATTCTAACTTGGATATTCTTGCAAATCTGATACTCGCAGCTTTTATTCTTTTATTTTAGCAATTTGCCAAAGTAGCTTTCCAGTAGCTGTTGACTCGAGCCGTTTCTCGTCATGTAGTTGCAAGTTGCATATTACCTACTATCACATTCCTCTCTCCTCGAATGATACTCGGGCGCGTCTCTCCGTTTGCTTTCTATTACTCCTACTGTGTTCATAAGCACCCTTTGAAGGTGCTGAAGAACTAACTACGGCAATGGAGAGAGAGAGAGAGAGAGAGAGAGAGAGAGAGAGAGAGAGAGAGAACGGCTTGAGTTAGCTCACGACAAGACGAAGCTTTGTGTTGCGGAGATTCGTGTTCCGTCGAGAGCTTCTACATTTGCTCACGTATTGTGATAAATTACATAACCAGAGTTGTCGTGTTCTCGCAAATTATTATTTTACATCACCCGCATCCTATCTGACGTGTGCAAGACAAAGCGCAGACGAACGCAGGACGCGTTTCTCTTCTCGCACAGAACCTGATAAAACTTTTATTTAAAATTGCTCATCACGAAATCTCATTGCAAATTCAGTTTTATTATTTTTTTTTCTTTTTTTTTTTTTTTTTTTTTGGTTTATAGCGTTCTACGTTTTCCGATTCTCAGTTTCTTTGACGTGTTCTTACGAAGCTCTTAATTAAAATGTACGACTTATACACCGCGACGACTTCGTTTACGTAATATTTTTCAATATGAGTGCAACAGATAAAGATTATCGCATAATTATATTAATGTAAGTATATTAATTAATTAATTCTCCATTATACTGCGGAATTTGTTTTTTTTTTCACAATTAATAAATTATCTCTTGTAACGTAAACCAAACAATGAACCCCGATGTGAACAACAACAAGACGGATAGATAATCGTAAATTCCGCACACGCACGCGAAGGCGAAGCGTGAAAAGTTTCGCCGCAACTTACTTTTGTTGCATCTCGTTCTTACGCGCGCTATTTTAGTAGCGCCGGAGCGCGGCGCGAGTTTCGTATACAGCGAGATAATATTGCCTCTCCGCGTTTCGTGACTGGAGAAAATTTCGCGGTTAACACGGAAAGCATCCGTGTCGGTAGGGAGCAAAAAAAAAAGAAATAAAAAACAAACATGGTACCTGCGGCGTTCCACTTTTGCTCGCGTCGTTTCGTGGGGTTATCGACGAAGATCGTTAGAAAACAGAGGGAAAGGCACGATCAGATATTTCGACACCTGGCGCGAATAGAAGTACGGCCATTAACGAGATAAGTTCGAGCTATTTTTGAAGGGAGTCAGTTAATTGATACCGGAGTGATATGTACGAAAAGAAGCTAAGTAATACTCAAAATATGTTACACTGAAAAATAAATACATTTCATCGGAAATTATTTATCATTCGAGAAACTTATCAATCGTTTCTCATATCTTTAAGAATTTACACGCGCACGTATGTCAGTATTTGCGCCGAAGTAACAGAAAGCATATTAAAATAAATAAAGCGTTTGTATGTCAAACATTTATCTAGAAAATTGCGCGGCATTTTTGTGTACAAACATAATAAGACAAAACAAATACTGGTCGTTAGCTAGACCGGAATACACGTCTTGCGACACGGTAGTTTCCAACATTACCAACGTGTTGCATTGTTTGCAATTGCAATTAAGAGCCGCCAACATTCGTACATTTCTATTGCTATTTTCCCCCCGTGGTAGACTTTATTCGAACTTGCATTTTCGCGTCTGACGTGTGTGTGTGTGTGTGTATTAATGTTCACGGAGCGAGACACAAGCGCCGTCTCACTTTCTCGCAGAATCAACCGAATGCGCAACGGCAGAGAATTTCATTTCCTCAGATTCTGAATAAAAGACTTCTCCTCGTTAGATTTCGCTGCATCGAAATTGCATTACGGAGAAAAATATTTCATACGATACACCCCGCGATCCGAGTCGTACGTGAGTGCAGCGAAGAATTTGCAATTCTTCATCATCAATATTCACCCTAAAATGAACGTCGCGAAACTAAGATGGAAAGAACAATTTACATCATTCCGTCGCGACTCTTTAACTCGATAACACAGAATGCAAAATTCACGCAATCACCTTACAATTAAAACGCGTGGCGTCATAAGAAATTATGAAAATAAATATTGAGTAAAATATTTTTATTTTGAGATAGATAATATAATTGTAAGACGAAAAAACATGTCCATCAATTTGTTGAAACTGAATCACTTATCTTTGAACCTCTAAGCTGTAAGTGAAGAAGCAAAGAGTTATTTCACGAATATATTCGTTTGATCATCTTTGAAAAACGTTTCGCAATATATAATCTTGTCTTTGAGAAGAAAACAATAGCGAGAATACGTATGAAAATTTATTTATTTCAAATTTGCTATCGCTTGAGTGTCACAAGTCAACAAATCGTAACATCGACATATTTTCGCGTATTTTAGTTTCATTGCGTTTAAAACGTCTTTGAAAACGCACTCTCCGGCAAGATAACAAAAATACAATATGTCCGTTTTATTCTCGGACATAGTCCACTCCCGTATGAAACAAATGTGTGGCAAACAATTTTTCCATTTGCTACTCTCTGTCTCTCTTTCAGTATTGGATTGGATAAGCAATAACGAATACATTTAAGCGACCGCATTGTCGACATACATGGAAGTATTTTTTTTTCTTTTTTTTTTTTTTTTACCTTTTTGTGTTGAGACAGAAAAGCAACTCGCAGTAGCGTTTGCGAGAACAAAGCGTTTATGAATAAATTGCCGAGGAAAACGGCTGTCAACTACAAAATTATCGAATCGCAAGAGAAAGGGCGGATCTCGAGAACGTCGCGCGCAAACAAAATCTAATCAGTGCGTGCGCGAGGTAATATCAGGAGGTAACCAACGCTTTAACCCACGTATAAATATCGACAATTAAGAATTCTTTAATTGTTTTACGAATGTCTCGGAATTAGATATTGCGAAGATAACACGCACGTGTGTTGTGTTTTGTTTTGTTACAAAAAGAAAATAGAAATTGCAACGAATATGACACAGCTTTCTCTCGCAACACTTGCAATATACTTCGCGATATATTTTTTTTCAATTAAAACTTTGATGGAACACGTGCTGTGTTCGCGCCACGCGTTACCGGGCGAATTGCTATCTGCTGTAAATGTCGAGCGATGCAAATGAACATACTGCCGCGATAGATATCGTGTTCGCGCGCGATTGTCGACTATATACGTATGAGTGCAAGTAATGCAGCGCAACGGATCGCAAAAAAACGTGCGAACGCACGTGAATAATGAACGTATAAGTGTGTATATCAAGTGATATAGACATATATAAATTTCAATATTGTCTTCCATATTGTGCGCAAACTTGCAGATGCGGATATAATTTTCGGTAATGATGTTTCTCATGTGCGTGTGTGTGTAGGTATGTGTGTGCTCTTCTCTCTCTCTCTCTCTCTCTCCCTATACTTGTGGTACAAGATAAATTGGTCACTTCGGAGTGATGTATGTCGTGCTAATGCGCTTATCCGCAGCAAGCTTTACTGCGAGAACGATTTCATGCATTCCTTGCGACGAGGAATAATTTCACGCTCGACCAAATATACGAGCAACGGAATTAGTAACTCGTACAATTATCGTGCAAACTATAAATGCGTTATCCTTCAGCTTTGTCGCTTGATGTCACGAGAATACGTCGTGCATCAATTCGTCGTAGATTACTGTCCGCGACGTCGCGAAAGTTGAACATTTGACGATTTTCGGAAACGACTGTGTATCTGTGTTGTGTGTCAGCTATTGTTAATTAAACTTGTGCTAATAATATTCTCTTTAATTACATCGAGAGTGAAAATAACATTTGCGCAAAAGGATATCGTCGATTAAATCTTTTCAAAGAATATTTTATCTTTAAATAGCGCAATATTTCGCGCAATCCCGTTTTGAAGTCACTAATTTAAGAATTGTGTATATATATATCAGACGTTATTTCTTATTATACTTTAAAATTTATTGAAACACAGAGATACTTTTAATTAAATCGAGGAAATTGCCGAGAAAGAAAATTCTTCCCTCGAGCGTTCCTAAATAATTATCCTCGCCTTAATTAACATAATATTTTGTAATCCTGTATCGCCGCGTTTCATTATTACGCAATGTCACTTGTTTTTTTTTTTTTTTTTTTTTTTTTTTTTTTTTTTTCGTCCGTGTCGAATAAATTAATTACGGTCAAATGAACGATAGTTCACGCGAGAATATTTTCGACATTCTCACGCCCGACAGAATCGCCACTCAATCGTCAGTCATTTGTTTATTGCTTTTTTTATCATGAGAATTTATTCGCCGCACCGTTTAACGCGCGCGTCGCCTTGCCTCCACTCGATGGATCACCGATTTTCTATTTTCCATGTAGAAAGTTGAAATAACGTACGTGTCGTCCCCCTGGATGTCCGCTTGGTCATAGTTTTACTTTGACGAATTCGCTATCGATTTTACGAAACTTTTATATGCAGTGCCCTCGTTCGTGAACATCTACGGATTTTCCGCATTAATGAATTCCACTTTAAGCTCGCAAACCTCTCTCTCATACGGTGAAAAAAAAAGAAGAAAAGATTGACAAAGTTCTAATAACGCAAGAGAGAAAATTTATCATATCTTTAAAGTTTGGAACGTTCGTAGAGCAAAAACACAATGTGAAGTAAAAAATTGTGGAGTAAAGTTTTACGCAAATGCACAGCACGCGCACAAAGTTAGCGAAATTGATATACATATGATGTGTAACAATCAATGAAAACTTTGTTTTGTGAAAAGTTCGAGAAAAGATGACGACTGATGTTGTAAAAAACATAGTCAGTAACTTTTCTAAGTTTCAAAGTTTCTATAACTTTTTTCATTCTCGTCGCGTTCGTACATTTTTTGTCTGTTGTCTTTTTTTTTTTTTTTTTTTTTTTTTTTTTTACGAGATTAGTTTTGGGAGCATACACGCGCATTTCCCGCGATCGTCATCGCGAATGCCACGAGCGACTGCCTTATACGCGAGTTCCTGCGTGATTTCGTATATCCCTAATTTCTTATTCCACGTCTCTCACGTATTTGTGGGTAGAAAAGCGGACTACTACGTTCTGCTTTTTTCCATCGCTTCTTGTTGTTGCGCGAGCGTCATTCCCTTTTATCAAGCTTGGAAGGAAGGACGCTCTTTCCGTGCCATTTCTTCCGTATTAATTGGTAGAAAGAGGAGTTTAATAAAGCGAAACACGCGGGCGGCAGGCGTTTGCCAGGCATCGGAACTTTGCCTGCCCATCTCTTCTTCCCTCTCGTTCTCTCTCTCTCTCTATTTAGCTCAAGCCTAAATATATATATTTTATGTACATAGCCGAATATAACTTTATAGATGTACAGTACACGTCTATAAGTATATATTCAAAATAGTGATAAAGTTTTGATAGATTTCTTCTCCTTGTAATAATTTTTGTCATCGTCAAATAAAGTAGAAAAAAGTGTAAACAAAATAAAACAGCATAAACATAGTTACAAAAACAAATTCATAAATTCGTTTAATTAAGACAGTGCAATGGTTTGAAGACGTCTATTGGCTCGAAAAATAAAATTATATATTACATACTCCACTTCACTCTCTCTTTCTCACTTATATTCGTTTCCCTTCTAGTTGGCCGGTGAATCCCGGAAAAAGTTCAAGAATCCATTTATAACACCTTGTAAAGTTTTTCGAAAAGCATACGTTCTCCCGTCACTTCGGTTCCTATTTGTACTTGTCACTTGAACATTTCGAAGAGGGTGGAGAAGTGGCGCTTCGCTTTTTCGCGAAGCGACATCCGTCGTGTTCTGTTGCGTTTCTTTTCAAAGATACTGCGAAAAACTGTTGACTCCGACTTCGATTTTACTTTGCTTCTCGTCGTCGACACCGAATCGAGAGACGTCATTAAAAACAATTTGTCAAGATGCGTTCTTCAACGCAATCGCGACGATAATTAATGGGTAAAATGAAAGGTATCTCGAGGGTCGCGTCTCTTCAGTTGTTCCGAAAAGCTGCGCACCAAGATTACCAAGATATTCGATTGCTCTTCGGATTGGAATTGACTGCGCCTCCCGTTGACAATTGAAATCGCGAATTTCTCTCCTGTCATTCTAATTTCTTTAGTTTCGTCACAAGTGAATAACGCTCGTGCGCGATCGGGCAGCGTCCATAAACGAAACGTCGCGCGTCGCGGCTTGTCAACGAACACGGACGTGAAACTGTCAATGTCCATCGTCGTGTTGTCGGGAGATGTATCCGATATTGACAATAGCGGGGAAATAGAGAACGATCGATTTCGTAGACAAGAACTGTGACGAGAAGTGCGGAGATAAAATGCGAAACACGTTTTCTTTTTGCGCAATCACATCAGTTTTGATCGTGTTCTCTTCGGTATTAAGTTTGCAAATAATCACGTAAAAAAATAAAAACCGCAGTCAAATCAAATGCCCTCGCAATTTTATACGTTTTCACGACAGTTTCAAATTTTCAAGCTTTAATTGTTACGCGATCTCATCAGAAACTCATTTGTTTATTTATAAGCTTAGGAGGCTTTAATTGAAATCACCGTTTCACATGGTGTGGAATATATTGCGTAGTCAATGTATTTCCGCCTGCAACGTTAACTGTAATTTCACGACAAAGCTACATTATTTGACTGCGAGGGCAAAGCGAGTCTGGTGCAACGTGTAAATGCAAATATCCGTGTAACTTAAGCCGTGTTAAAGGGCCAAGCTGCGAATGGCAAGAGCGATTTGCTCGCATGAATCTCACTCGTATCGGACAGGAAACTCCTCATTTTGCACAGTAGCGTAATCTCGCTTTAGTCAGACGTGGCCGGGCGAGCGTGACTGACATCCAGTAGTAGAAACACGATTTAGGTTGTCGTTCAGATATGTCACAACTGCGTTACACATCATATCTCCCCCGAGATCGATGAGAGATTCCGATAAAAGATTTCACGTGAAGTTTGTAATAAATTTATTACAAACCTCGCGAATACAACACCATTTTACGTAAAAAATCTTTTATGTAAAACTGTTTTAGAGATAATTGGAAGTTTTTTCTTCGTGAAAAAAAAAATCACAAAAAAAACCTTTTTAAACCCGTAAATTATATCGTAGACTCGTAAATTATTTGCCAAGTACATAGTCACGTATCCCATTAAATTGATCAAACAAATCAATTTCTTAAGCTACATAAAAAACGTCCGTGTTATCAACTACAGTTTCGATCCTCTTCAAATAATCCATTTAATTATTTCGAATCCATTATTCTTCTGAAGTGTTTGCTTTTACACGTGCGACGCGGCCAATCGTAATCTTTTATCGAGATTTTGTTAGATTTTTTTTTGCTCTCCTGTGTTTTTCTTTGCGGACCATTTTTCCCGGACCGACTTTTCTTCGCAACGACGAATCTCTTTTTCCTCTCAGCGAGAGGACGATTTGCTATCAGTTAAGTTACTTTAACTAAAAGCTCGAGGCAGGAAGCAAACCGCCTCTCGGGTTCTCGATATAACGCGATTCGCGGCTGATGCAAAAGTCGACCGAGTGAACTGCTTTTGATTTGATCGACTACGTTCAACGGTAACGAGCTCGTTAATTAGTGCGCCGTCTGTCGGATTTTTCCGGTTTTCTAGCGGAGATACGTATCCTCACGGCACACAAATCGATCGTACTTCAGTGTTCGCGGTAATATTTGCAAAATGTTATATTGTGTAAAACTCATCCGAAGAAAATCGCACGTTTTTGTTCTGTTTGTTTTCATAAATTTTCTTCTTACAATTTTTATTTTTCTGCGGTTCTCGCGTTTCTTGTCATCAACTTCTTCTCAATCTAGTCTCGAAGCGTTCTTGAGTGGAAATGACGATGTAACTTTTACAGGCCTACGTCAATTGCTACAATCCGACACACATTTCGATTTTCTAAATTAACAATTTCTCTACTTCCACTTGTCGATCCACTCTCTTGTTCGCTCATCTGTTCAAATTTAATTGAATTTAGGGTTCGGTAATTTATGTTCGGTGGATGTATTTACGTTTCGAAACTCGCAGGTTTTTGTTAGTAGAGAATTAAATACCGAATCGTTTCAATCACAAAACTTTCACGTGTGTGTGTATGTGTGTGTCATTAGGAATTACGACAGCATCGTGGTCTAGCGCAATTGGCATTTCATGAAGCATGTATGTGAGCTGAAACAACGTTCATCTGTTTCATAAAACGTATAAACGTTATCTTTCGTCAATTAAAGATTTTTCTTACTTGAATTTTTTGTTCGCTCTCATTTTATGAATTTTAACGAAAACATACGAGAGAAATAAAAATTCTAACCCGTCAAAATAAAATACACTTGAAATCAATATTGAACACATAGAGAAAAATGAGTGCTCTTAATAGAGCGGTCGATTGAATTCGTGGAATTCTCTTTCGAATTGAAAAACGTCGCATTCACGAGGAGCGCACGATCGGGCGCGGAAAATCAACGCGCGTGCGGAAAATCCACGGAATTCGAACTTCACAAAACGCATTCGACAAGACGCCGCGTCGCCCGTTGGGAATTCTGCGGAATCAGATGGAATCGATCACGTCCGTGCTACGCCAAATGGTTGGCAACCGCGTGGTTAACACACACACACACACACGCACACCCACACTTGCGGCGTATAGGCGATTCAAATTGTCCTACTTATCGTTCCTCGGGTCAATTAAGCGTGCGGACGATGTATCTTCGAAGCTCATACAAAATTGAAGATTGACTTCGTGTTATTGGATCTAAGATTAAATTCAATACGCGTGTAAAAAAATAAAATTGTTATACGCGATTAAATGAATTTAAAAATATTTAGTTCTTTTTTTTTTTTTTGCTCTTCACTCGCGCGATAGGTAGATAATTACGAGTCGCACAAGAGAAAAAATTCCCCGCGCAATATCGGAAGCGATTCGTCAGGAAGAAATAATAGTTTTTGTTTTAACTAAATGCGTGGAACACACTGCGCGCAGACATTTGTCTCGTTCGTTGTTTTTTGGTTTTGTTTTTTTCTTTTGTTTTTTTTTGCAGCAACGCACGTGTCAGCGGTATTTTTTTTTTTCAGACTCCTTTTTAAACGACGCAAAGACTCGCAGTGGAATTAAAAAAAGAGCAATTCCATTATATTTTCTCGTGTAACGAGATTCCCCGGGGCGGATACTGTTCCATTACGGCTCGCGAATTTGTATTCTTCGCTGTATCCGAGAGGCTTTATCTTTATATACGTCAAAGCGTTTTTTACGTTCCGTTTTCTGTGTCTCCAAAAATAACGTTTGTGTGTTTTGTGTTAACGCTCGCGCGCATTTTGTGTGTCAACGTATATCTCGCGAGAACAGCTGGCATTTAAGTCAATTTATCGGTATAATAGCCTCACCTCTTTTGTGTACGAAACATGTTTCTTTCTATATATCACAGTAATATAATAACAATGAGTCAACACAAATGTAGAAAGGAGTGTGTAAATCCACGTGTTGTGTATTTTATATAAATAATGAAACACGCATGTGCTCATGATGTTAATTAAACTTACAAACGTATACATTTGGGTGAAAAAACAGGATGTATTTTTTATAATTAACTTGTATAATGTGACTACATATATGATTATTACAAATGATATACGTTTTTTAAATTTTTTATATCAAGGTTACTTTTATCTTACGTTGCATCTAGTGTCATTTAATTATTACTTTGAAAACTTGATAAACACGAAATACTCCGCAACGTTATTAGAAAATGTGCTGACAACTGCAACTGTTTATTGCACGTAAATGTTTTTTTTTTTTTACGTAACATAAAAAAAACAATATAATATACAATTTATTAAACGTGTTTTTAGCTACGTCATGAAACGCACGTCGTTTTTTTCTTTTTTTTTTTTTTTTACATCAGTATCGCACAAGCTTCGTGTTTACTTCCTCTCTCGGCGTAAAACGATATGTATTTATATACGCGAATGCAACGTTACGCGTTGTATTGTTTCCCACATGTGAGATGCGCTTTAACAATTTATCACAAACATGACACGATAATAAATTGATACGTTAAGTTCCACAGAATGCGTCAAATCCTGTCCCCTTCTGCGTGTATGTGGATATAATTAATGATAATCTTTGTAATTGTGTGCGAAAGGTATTTGTATAGGGTCTTTGAGTTATATAAATATGACAAAGCACACACACACACACATATACTCGTGGTAGTTCGCACATCTCCTTATATCTCATATAGGCGTCGCAACTAATATTTCTGTCTTTCGATGTCTCTCGCTTCAGTTATTTAATTTTGTACAATATTAACATCGGATCATGCGACGATATTAATTTTTTTTTTTTCAACTATGTTTCATATATACGGTTTGCCCGACGTGTATTTTGTTTGACATGTAAAAAAATTGTATAAATCGAATTTAAAATTGAATTTATCAGAACAATTGAAAAAATTGTTATCAAAAATTATTTTGCTACGTAACTATAGCAGAGAGATGTCGAAGAATCAATGTGCAATGTAATAACATATTTTTGTTCTCTTTCTCTCTGTCTCTCGCGCTTTCATATCTTTGCGAAGAAACGATCAAAGGAATGCCCCGACAATCGCTGGACGTTTTCCATATTCGAGTTAAGTCTTTCGTACGTACACTCGTGTCGTTTGAGAAGGTGGCAGAGAAAAGAGCGACGCTGAGATGCGCCGTTGCTTTGATAATTCGTCGAGCGACGCCAAAGGGTCCGAGATACTCGGGGAATATAACTTTTCCAATAAATGAGCTTTAGGATCTTTTGGATACGGCGACACAGCTCTGGATGAAAAGAGAGCGCTTCACAGACACACAGGGAGGACACAGCGCGGTGACGAACTCCGTTTACGGAGTGGCGAACTCCCCACGCTCTCTCTCTTTCTCTCTCGTGGCGTAGAAATAGATCGGTTCGGTCGCACGTGTTGTCGCGCCTTTGATCGTTTCACGCAAGATCGGTCCCTGGCACGGACACATGTACTGAACGTGTGACAGAACGTGTGGAACCCGGTCAGACACAGAGTCTACGTGACGTCATAAGCAGTTGCACCCTGTGTTCTCCAAAAGTTTGCCGGCGCGGAGAACGAGATAATATTCTGGGAGATTCTAAAGACGCGCGATATGCGCACACACATACACGTTGATTCTCAATACGTGTATCGCAAAAAGGGAATAAAATTCAAAATTATCTTGAGATATTTTTTCTATACACATATATATTGGTGTAATTAAGAGAGAAGTAAACTATTTATTACCACCTCTCTTTTGAGAGAGTTGAATGTCGTAATTTTGCTTTCACGTTACACGTAGTAATTACAACCCAAATGTGTCATTAATGAAGCCTAGTATCTACTAGATCGAGTCATTTGTCAAATTCAACCCTGACATTAATTAAAAGTTCTGAACTTTAAAGAGGTCGAAACAGCGACCTCTGTTTATTAATTATTGAAATTGCGTGCGGCTATCAACCGTCGCGCGCTACGTAATTTTTCCACACAAAACACTTCATTAAAGGTCAAAGCGAGAGAGGAAATTTTTTACATGTAATAATAAAAGTTGACGAATTACACGTACGCGATAAAACGTGTAACGTTGTCTGCAATATTAAAAGTAATCACATTTTTTAAGACACGATTGGAGCGAATTCACTTCCGAAAACTTTTAGATACTTTTTTTGATTGTATTTTTTTTTTTTCAGCAAAAATTTATCACGCAGCGGTGCTCGAGTTATTTCCTCGGGTTATTTCCGAGCGATCGCTTAATTAGCAGCGGCTAATTATTAGCAGCAGCGGTGCGCGGCGAGCAACGCTCGCGCAATATAAAGACAAAATTCCGGCGCGCTACGTCGAAACAGCTGTTTCAAATTAATTAGGCAATAATTACTAAATAATGTGTTATACCGTGATCAAACGTTACGTGTGTATCACGTTACGGAAGAATTTTAGTGTTATTAGTTGTTAGTTATTAGATGTTGCGCTTTCTCTTCTATCTTCTCTCTTTATTGCTTCTCTATTTTGTTTCCCACACACATCCGTTGAAACATCGTTCTCACTCTCAATTAATTAATATTTTCAACGGATATAAATAGTACCAATATATGTTCGTCTCAATTAAGTTGATTTATTAACTGTAATATCCTTTTATTAATTGGATTCTCATTATTATATAGCGACCGCATATTTAACTAGAGAGTACAATTAACATAATTTCCATCACTATATGGACGGACCAGAGATAAGCTTAATGCGTAATGCGTCTAAAGTGTATGATTGGGTATGCAATTAAATTATATATCGATCGCGTATTTTGTGAAAATTGTGTACAAACGGCTAATGAAATATTAATTACGAAATGTTATGTTCAAAAAGTTGCAAAATTTTATTCTGAAAATTTTACGTACGTGTGTAAAATCTAAAAAAACAGCGCGTTCTGTAGACACACAATCTGATGAGTCGATCATTTTCATGAAAATCGCGACAATACGCAAATAGGAAAAAAAACTAGTCAATAAAGTAACATTAATGTTACTTTACATAATGTTACACATCATTCGGAAACAATAAAGCCACACGGAGGATCCTCAAACAGACCCTAAATCCGTCGTCGTTTCGTGAGAAGGGCATTTTGTCCCTCGTCAGGCTCGAGAATAGTTCCCAATTTTCTTTGTGTGTAGTAGGGTGGAATTCTCGGAAAAAAGGGGTTTTTTTCCGATGTCTGACAGCATCGGAATTTACGAGTCTTGCAATACATCTGCCTCTCACTTTACGCGCTCTCTCCTTCAAGAGCGATTCGAAAGGTTTGAGTAATACACAGGAGGTATTCTTCCTCTTCGAGATCTCTTGAGAGGATCTTTTGCAGCGATCTTTTTTTCCGTCTTTGACATGCTATTTCCTCCCCCGTTGCCTTTTACTCACGCAAAAATCACATAAAATCAAGACCCTTCGGTGGCAGACGGTCCTCCCTCTAGCTTTCGCGTTGTGTCTCCCTTGTCCTGCTGTGATGCTTTTCCAGAGTTCTCTCAAGAGGTTTCGAGGAGACACGAAGGATTTTCTCGATCGTTAAATCACCCTAACATTTTAGCGTGTTTAGGTCTCTAATAGCTGACAGTTATCGATCTCTTGGCATACGAAATATTCCGTCATGTGTTCGAACACTTTATTTATGAACGTTTTTGTACGGCGTTTTTGTTCTCATAAAATTATTCTCTCAGACAAAAACTCAATTTCTTCCTAACGGAATATTATAGGAAGTTTTTTTTGCGCTTTTTTTCACTGAATTTGATTCATTCGCTTGAGATTAAAAAACTTCGCTTTTCTAGATTGAAATTCGGTTTGGAAATTTTAATCATTATCCTCTTCGAGTATTTTGCTTGTTTTTATCATAACATTATCAGTATGTAAACTTCTCAAAAGCATTTCGCAAACAAAATTCCAAATGGAATTTAATTCAAATTCGCAAGCAAATTCCAAATGGAATTCAATTAAACTGTTTTGCATCAGGCGGATTATTAGCAGCGTGCGCGAATCGGATTTAATTACAATCCTTGATGTGTACCGGCGCTTCAAGGGCATTGCAAGCCCAAATCCAAGATCACTCTCTATACTTACGATTAATCCCTTCTTTAAGTAATCGCGTGAAATCCCCATCGTCGCGTTCTCTCCCCTCGTACATGTACACGAACGCAACCGTTGATTGAGAAGAGTGAGATTATAGGAGCGCCACGAATGTCCTAGCGGTATTGTATTATCGAATGGGATGGTGAGATTGATGTGTGCGCGCGCGAGGATGAAGTGCGTTTACACGTGGAAACACGTCAATCTCTCTTGAAAAGCGCGGCACGGTGACGCTGATCCGTCGAAAAACACATCGAGTAAATGAACATCCGCGTCTTGCGCGTTTTCTCGTCGTCGTTTTCTCGCCCGTCACGACATAATGCGGAAAAATTGCTGATAAGCAACCGCGAACGCGTGGAAAGGGGCCGCAGTCTTTTCTAATAATGAATCACCCGAAATGCGACAGCGAGTAATTTACGAGCGTTGTAAGACATTTTTTCATCCGAAAATTCTCCACGACAGCTTACGCGCGATAAAAATTTCACAGAATTTAGAAACTATTTTTATTTTTTTTTATCTCTGTCTCGATGCTGTGCGTGTAAATGTCCCAGTGATCAAGAACTGCGTATCACTGCCTGAAAATTTATTAAATAAATAATTACAAAGTATTTATATATAAAAAGTTAGAAATCGATAAAAAAAAATATATATGTATCTTAAAAAAGTATTTAAAATCTGTAAGCACTGTATAAATATGTAGAGCTAAACTGATTTTCGCGAATATATTAAAAACGATTTGGATAACAAAACGCGCTCATCTTCCCCCGCGGAAGAACGACCGGCTTACGGCGATGCGATTCCAATTTCGTTTTTGTCTTTGTTTAAACGTACTCCTCGCGTATACACACATATATATATATATATATACACACACACATATATATACGTTTTGTCATACCGCTAAGGTAACCCTCAGGATCGCAGCAGATAATGCTATCGTCCCGCTCGCAGCAACAGCACGCCGGAGGCAAGCGCGCACACGTCATTTCAGCTTTTCGTTGCGAACAGAAGGCTCGGTAGTTGAATACCGGAGATACCGTGGAGAGGAATCGCTGGCGCTCACGCACTGCGAAATACACGCGAGTGTCTTTTTACATTTTTTTTTTTTTTTTTTTTTTTCTTCCCTCCGGGGCATAAAACTTTTTCTCTTTTTCCCGTGTATACCTTCGACGGTGCAATGGAAATTACGACCGGGTAGCGAGTAACTCACGGACGAAGAGACACAGCCATTGTTACAAACATCTTTTCTTCGTGTATTTCGAGCTCGTGTATCAGCCGAAGACTCCGTCGATGCGTGCTTCGCGCAAATTAAACAACTACACTGGGTAAAAAAATAATTAAAAAAAAAAAATAAAAATTCTGTCAAAAAAACATACGAGCATTGCCGAGCGCGCGTTATCGGGATTATAATTTTCTATTTTATTTCCTCGCCGGAGCGAGGGATTCAAAGAAAGAAAACCGATCGACAATTCGATCGAGTCAATTTCGAAGAATGAAAGATTGAAGATGTTGTTGCATAAAATTGCACGCGTTCCGCAAGAGATGATTAACAGCCAACTTTACGATATGCAGAGGAAAAGCAGCAGATCCGCTTTAAGGAATTTTCAGTTTTCTCTTTACCGCTTGGGGAACGCGCAATTTCGTCGCCAACGGGTTGCCTCGTTCCGAGTTCATTACGTTTCGCATATTTCCACGAGAAACAAAAGTCCCGAAGATGGCCGTGACTCTTACTCCGCTACATGTTAATCCACGCGGCGCGTGTTATTCGTAAAAACAGCTACACCAAAAGCGAGATTGTTCGAGGAGAGAGTCGTTATTGACTCTTTAAGCGAACAAAAGTTTTACACGAAGCACCGCGATTACACTATATCGCCAGAACTGCGCGCCTTCAGATTGTTGCTCTCTCTCTCTCTCTCGACGGACTCGGCAAACTCAAATTGATCTATTAAACGTGCCCGACGAAAATGAGTTGCAGTGAGCTGCGGGACTTTGCTTTTAGAACTATAAATTTAAAATGATCAATAACTTTTGTTTAATAACTCTTTAGTTTTCCGCAAAAAAAAAAAGATCAGTGGAAAATGCCGCGCCTTTGTTGCGTTACTTTTTAGAATACACGCGTGCGCTCGATCAAGCGTAAATAAATTATAAATATGTCTCGTGTGTAATATAATAAAAATACGTGAGATTTTTTTTTAATTGTGTATTATCTTGAAAACAAGACTATTATAAACGCTTTATCGTCAGATATCTCTCAGAAATCTTTCGACACGATCCCTCGTTTATATCTGGCGCGCTTATATTGTACTTTCGTTCTTGCTAAGCTCGTTCTTAAGACGATAAACGAGGGTTGTTAATCAATTTTCACTTTCGCGACCAAATATCACGTAGCGATATTTTATCGCTTGTTTCATTAAACTTGAGAAAACTTTATTTTAGGATGAAACAGAAAATCCATCGGATTCAAGTTTAATGACAACTCTCTCTCTCTCTCTCTTTATATACACATGTATTTTTTTTAACAGAAGTATTTCAAGATGTGATTAATTTTCAAGTTGTAAGCGATTTCAAATGAAAGTCTTAGCGCGAACCACTATCTAAGACGTAACATAACAGTCACGTAACAAAATCTTATTGTTTATTTAAAATCAAACACATCTTATCTTCTCAGAATTTTAAAACTCGGGCTTTATTTACCCAATATATGTACTGTTGAACATCACGAAACTCTTTTGGAGAGCTTTAGAGAAGGAAAATTATGTATATCATTCTACATGAAAAATTCAAAATTCAAGAGAACGTAAAGTAGCGACTTTTTTTACGACTACTTACTTTTCGTTTCCGGAGTTGGTAAAAAAAAGAAAAAAATAGAATAATAAATAAATAATAAGAAGTCCGGTCTTACGTTCTCTTTGCTGAAGATCTTATCACGATCTTATTACATTCCTGAAATGTTTGACTTGATCTCGAGAGATGGAAGGTAGATCTCGGCCATTCTGCGGCGTGCGGAATTCACGTGGCACGAATTTGCGTAATTCGGGACGGATTTGCTTAAAAGCGATTTGCGCGTGCTTGTTCTTCAAGTTCTGTACGAAACATCATCTTTCGGAGAAAGGCGCCGAACCCTTCAGCGCTGATTCAAAGATACAAATGGTGACGAAACCGGGTCAGGGGTTCTCGAGGCTTTCTCCGCGGGCATAAATGAGCCTGCCTTCCTCTCTCTCTCTCTCTCTCTCTTCTCTCGATGTCCGACGACGGAACTTGACGACCGAACCGCTCGGGGAATCACTTACACATTGGGGAGCATCCGGTGCGGCGTCTTGTCAAAGCTTCAAACGAGAAGGCGAACTGCGGCGTCACACAATGACGAGATAAAAAAATGAAAGATCAAACTTCACAATGAGAACTTATTTTGATATCGATCTCATGCGGTGTAAAGTAGCTTGATATTAGTAATATATATAACGTGCTATTGTATGTATGTAAAAAAGATCAAAAATAATTGTGTAGAAATTCTATCGAATATATTCGTTTGAATTTAAAAAACTATTTTATTGATCGCAGTCATTTTATTTGTATTTTGTTAAGTGTATAAAATCCAATCGCGTTAAAAATTTAGAACACACAATCTTACTATACACAATAATTTATTTACATATACATTCACATATCATTTGCTAATAATTGAAAAAAAAAAAAAAAAATGAACGCGACGAAATACTTGAGTCGAAATCCGGAAAAAAAAGCGATAGGAAAAAAAAACCGATCAATGGACGAAAATAAAATTTTCAACGGTCTTTGTAACTGCAGCTACGTTATGTTTCGATTATGACCTCTTTTTTGGGAGGGAAGGGATTTAGCAGCTGGCCGACGCTCAGAGCTCTCGAAAAACAGTAGGCAAAGCCCTATGTGTAAAGGGTCGAGTGGATCTCGATCATGCCTGAAAAGACTTCTTACACTCGATAACTACTTTCCGCGGTTGGGCGATTGTTAAAAGTACGCTTGAGGCGTATTTTCCGCGGAAATGCAACCGCAATTCTCTCCGCATTTAACAATTTTATAGCTTCCACCGTGTAACATTCCGCGCGAGTAAAAAACAAAAAGGATAAAAGAGCCAAGAGAATGAGAGAGAAGCGCGGAACAAATGACAAAAAAAGTACAAATTCTAAAGTGATCAATATCGGATTCGTGTAATCGCAATACCTAGATAACTGCCGCAAACGACGAACGAGAATTATTTTATTGTATTCGCATAGAGAAAGAGCGGAAAGAGAGAGAGAGAGAAAGAGAGACGTTATCTCTCTGTAACGCTGTAAAACACAGCGCGCGTATCTCGCGGCAGTGAAATAAAACGGAACGAGACGCGCACGCGAAATAAAGTATCCCGCGAAGTTGTCGTTGGCGTATATCCGTTGTCTATTTCGGTTCACGGCGGATGAGGGCTATCGTACCGCGTCATCTCGGTCGCTCGCGAAAGAAGGAACGCACGCGACAGTCGCCTTATATTATTTATTGCGTCATAAAAGGTCGCGCATATATGCGACACGTGCGCTTCACACATCGGGCGTATGGGAAATGTTATTTTCAGATGCGTCGAGAATCCTTTCTGTGTTCGCGGTGATCTGAGAAAAGATACTTTACGATTCAGCAACATCAATTTGCTGCCACTTTATTTCTGTTTTTTTTCCCCCAACTATTTTTACTATTTTTTTTTTTTAAATCTAGTTTTACTATTTTTTAAGAGTATTTTCTCCTCAATTTACTTTTAATTCTTCTGATTTTGATTCTTTAATTTATTTATCCTTCTGATTTTGCGTTCCGTACACTAGCAAAAATATGTTAGTAAGAGAGAATAAAGGCAAAGAGTTGATACAACATTGTTGCATTTTACCTGTCATGTCGCGATATACCTTGCGAAAATGCATGCAGTTATATAAATTACTTTTGACGTTCTCTTTTTTTTTCTTTCTTTCTTTCTTTCTTTCTTTCTTTCTTTCTCTCTCTCTCTCTCTCTAACTCTAACAACTGTGCGCACAAACTAATTTCAACGGCGGAATCGTTTTCCGATGACGATTTGCAAATTGCAAATAATCGACACGAGACAGTATTCCATAGTTCGTTGCTTTCGCGCCACCTCAATTTACTCGTGTACGTCCAATCGCAAAAATTTCTTGCTGTTTTTCCGCGCTTTTTTGTTCAAAGCGACAGATCAAGTCACGCGTGTAATCGATAAACGTCGCTTTCGCAAAAAATCTTTTTTGAAATGAAAAGTATTTCCTTAATAAAAATATCTCAATGTTAGAATATTGTGGAAGTTTTTTTGAGAGTAATTTCGGGACAATGACCCGATATATAATATATCTGCGACCCGAAATTCCACGAGAATGAATTCTTTTGGTGAATGGAAGTCCCACCAACAAACTGGAATTCGCGCCATTAATTGTCTCGTCAGCGAGCACATTGAGATTGTCTACCGAGCGTTTCACAGTAAATCAGATAAACGCATAAAATCTCATTACTTCATTAGGGAAAGACTTGTATTGCGAAAAAATGATTTTTAAAACGTCCGATATTATGTAGGAAAAAAATGTTAAAATTTATTAAACTTGACAAAAAATCGAACACAGAGAGAGAAATCTTGTCAGACGCATCATATTTGATAAGAAATTGATATTCAAGAATTTTTAAAATTTATTAATTCTTTCGGATATAATCGATATAAAAACGTTAATTTTGAACGTCGAAAAGGTTGACATTCGCCATATGAATTATGGAACGCTCCGTAGACATAGATCTATCAATGGAAAACACATGTCTGGTAAAATGGTTCTACGCTCGGGACAAAGAAAGATGAGGTTGAATTCACTCGAAAAGCACGGATGCCAAAGATCTTGTCGAAATGCAAATGTTTCGGGTGAATCTGGTCTCAACAAGTGGTTTAAACCATTAGTTGCGCTGAAAGCTCGCGAATATCGATATTCTGAGTTCTCGCTCGAGAAGCAGATGTTCTCGTTAAATCGAGGTACCGTTGTTTTTTCTGGCGATTAAAGTCTCATTTTACGAATTCTTGATTTCTATTTTAATTTATACAAGAGTCTCGTTAAAAAAAAAAAAAAAAAATACGTAACGTGCGCGTCTTTTAGCCGCAGATTCTATTTTTTTTTTTTTTGATATTGTTTAAGTGATTCTATTTTTTCTGACATTGTAATTTAAGTGATTTAAAACTGTTGTCTTACAACCGTGTGTGTGTGTGTGTGTGTGCTTTTTTTAAAATTCTTCTCAACATATAAAGATATTTCTCCAAACTTAATTAAATTAGTTAATTAGAGTAATTAAAACAATACCCGAAGAGATTTCAGATATTCTCTAATATTTCTCACTGAATTCTTATTCTACATCGCAGGATATCTTTGAAAACCGTTACAGTTTCAAAAATATTGCTTCAGAAAACAAACCAAGTGTTATAACACGTGCTATCCGCTTACATTCGGGATATAAAGAGAAAATTAAATGGTAACTATAACGTAGAAGCTTTTGTTGAAAAATGCCTGAAGCCTCAACAATTCTAAAAAACAAAAAAAAAAAAAAAAAATTGCTTTGACAGAAGATATCGATCAACCGCACGTGGTAGTGTGTGCAACTCGTTTCCCGAGTTTAATTATTTTCGCGCGCGCGCGCGCACGCGAGCTGCACAACTTCGTATTCGTTTGCGGGCGCGCGATGTCAATAGCGAGGCGCCCGTCAACCTTCGTGGCTGAAAGCTATTAATTTTAAAGCCACGTCGGAATGCTTATCGGACGAGCAAACCATCGCCGGGAGACGTGAGAGTTAGACAAGTACGAAACGGAAGCGGTATTCACGTTAGGAATCTAACTATTCGATCTCGGAGAAACAGGTTACACAACGCGGAGTGGCAATTTTCAAAACTACATACTGGAGTATGACGAACTGATTTTTACACTGCCTGGGTAATTACACAAATCGTCTCGTAGCGCAAAAACTAAATTCAAAACAGTTTCCCTCAATAACAATTGCGTATAAATATCTTTTTATAACAATTATCTCCAAATTTTAGTTTTTTTTATATTGACTTTGCTGTTTATATTGTTTAATAATGATTGTCATTTTTCCAACACTTTCTTAAATTAAAGTTTGTAATTAAAAAAAAAGTTTTTAATAAGAAAAACGAAATGTGATACGAGACATTTGCTTTAAAAAGATTCATGCGGATACGGTATTTTAATTATTCTCGACGTCACGTGAACGCATCGACTGAAATTACTGCAAAATAAAACGCAAATAATGTCGTTCTATCAAATCTGATGAACACACACACACACACACATACATAGTTAGAAGCAATTTTCTAAATTGAAGTTTCGGGACACACCTGACTGCTTCTTCCTCCGTAGCATAATTCTGATGCGCGTTCTATATGCGAGATCTTTACAGTCTATCGCATCTTGGTCCGCAGCCAGCGACGTGCAGTCTGCGCATTGACATTTTCTCCTTAAAATGCAATTGAAAAAAAAAAAAAAAAAAAAAAAAAAAAAAACGAATCAACAGTTACCAATTTTGTCATCACACATATACGGATGCGTACAATCGCGAAAACGCAAACACGCCTTTTACGATTTGTACACGGAAGATTCGCGCGGTTCTCGTATTTACCGAGAAAACAACATCGCAGAAACGATCAACGAGTTCGATTACTCGTACATGTGTGAGCAAAGTAACAAACTAAAAAAAAAACTGTAAAATGTACTTCTAATTCCGTAAAGTAGTCCTTGTAATATTACGATCCTTGATACAAGATAAACAGTGAATTGTCGAGTTGCGATTAATTTGTATTTTAAGAAAACACGACTTTTAATTAACCGATAAAATACTGGTAATTATTCATAAACTTAATCTACGCTCTACGAGAAGAAATAGTAACTTTATTTTTCGTATTATAAGTAATTTAATAGTTTGCGCAATGATAGCACGTACGGATCGTGAAAAGGATACCGTAATATTAAAAGTAATAA
Source organism: Pseudomyrmex dendroicus (assembly GCA_014825645.1). NCBI lineage: Eukaryota > Metazoa > Arthropoda > Insecta > Hymenoptera > Formicidae > Pseudomyrmex > Pseudomyrmex dendroicus. The sequence continues at coordinate 33,464 of QVNZ01002217.1, forward strand.
CAAAAATAAGAAAGAGATTGCGTTGCGAGGTCCGTGGATTACACAGTGTGGACTCACTACTGTGGAATTTTGTCCAATTGAACCGGTGTAAAAATGATGAAAAGAAACGGCGAAAACGGCACTCGGATGAGTTCGCGGATCAAGGAAAGAAAAAACTGTCCCGCGCGATTTGCCGTTGAATATCCCGCTTTATATCCCTCCCGGGATGGACGCGGGAGCGACCGTGCAAGTTGATTTTCGAGAAGATCTCGGACAAATCGTGCGTGACAATCGTCGCTTTTTCAAATCGGCCACACGAGAAAACGCTTAACAATCTGTTCGTTGTCAAGCGATTTTCTCAAAGCGAAAAAGATTCTCTGTAACGAGAGTCGTATTCTAATTTTATATCTGCAAAAGAGTGTGTGTGTGTTGTGGTTTATATAGATATTATTAGCGAATTGCTTTTCACGTAGTGCCTCTACTTTGTTAAGGCTCGAAACTGTTTTGTTTTTTTTTTTTTTTGTTAACGAATCTTTATAGTCGCGACGATTTTCACGATTTTCAATATTATTTGTCGGATAGCAAATATCCGGATGATTTAAGCGTAGAACGAGAAAGTTTTGTTAAAATTAAATTTCATCTGGGAGAAGAAATTGAATAACTTTTTATTGTTTGTTAAACTCCTTAAGATTTGTTCGGAAACTTTTAGCAGTATCGGTCGTAAGTCATAAATGTGGTTGTCGTAATTGTTTACATACTTTCTCTAGGGACGAGCTGAAAGATTAGCTGTGGAGAAAGGTTGCTTCTGGGGAATAGCTTTTTTTTTTTGTACTTCCACGTCTCTTATATGAAATGAACGAAATAAACACCGGCGATAAATCAAATAAACTCTTGCAAGAAAAAAATTTATCAGGAAAACTTATTACGTAATAACGTAAGTGTACGAGTAATCGCGGCGGCGTTGATGAAAACGTCACGACTAATCCGCAAATTTCACCGCGGTCTCTTACGCGACGAGAAACTCATTCTGAACTGCTCGCTAGGGCCGAGATCTTATAATTGCGTCTCCGAGACAATTCAATCTAAATTAGCAAATGTCATAAACATTCCCGAGATAGTACTCGGACGGACTTGCGTTTGCGTCCCGCGGAAACAAAATACGTTTTCGCCGCGATAAAGGACAACTCGCAACACTTTGGAAACGATAAATTACCGCGAAATATATTCGCTCTCGTACCATAAAGCTGTAAAAATGCAACTCATTTATCCGGTTATTGGGATACACTATATGTAATGCACGCTAGTGTTGTGTAATTAGTATCGCATTTCTGAGTTTCGCTGACGAAACAGCGTCAATGTTTTTAATTAACACCCTTACGCTCTTCCGCCATGTTTTTAGGATGTCAATTAGCACAACGACCTTGTCTGATCAGAATCAACGGCGCGTTAAATCGTGTGTTGTCACGTTCTCGTTATCAACGCGGCAGCACACACGATACGATACTTGATCGTTGTAGTAACAAACGTGTGTATATAAACAATTTTGTTTTTTTTGTTTTATATGTACGCTATGTGTGTTTTGTATTCGGTAAATATACAGAAAGCTCAGTCTCCGCGGTTTCGCGGTGAGCGCCTCTTCCGGTTGCCCTCCTCCCGCCCTCCCTTTCGCAATGGGTATCTTATTCGCTTCGGAGGATCCCACTTGATCAGGCGAGACGTGTTTGTCGTTCTATCCGCATGCTCGGTCTCTGTAATTCGAGACGGACCAATCCCGCTGATTGCGTTGATGAACATTCAATCTGACGTCCGATTGATTGGACTCCGCGATCCGCGATTTAAGATTGCACAATGAAATTAAACAAAACGAAGAATCAATAAGACACAAAAACACACACACGTAGCAGCAAAAAATATATAATTAATTGCGCGATAGATGAACTTCGACTTTTTCGAATTATCTTTAAATGTCAAGGAGCGCGCAATCATGCTTCCCGACGTCTTCCGTTAAAAATGTCACGAGAGTGGATCCTCTTCTTTTACAAGAGGCTTCATTAATTTACGAGCTTCTCTTTGATTCGTAAAACTAATAAGATCGATGGTGATTTACGTTTTTTTTTTTTTTTTTTTCTAATAAGTGTGTTATAATTCCTTTCTGCGAAATAGTACAGAAGATTGTTTTAATTCCTCAACTATAGACACGTGTACGTATGTATGTACACGCGATTTTCCCAGGAATCTCTCCGCAATATCGATGGCGATTAGCAGAGAGTGTCCTTTGCAGCGATTAGCATACGCCAACTCAGAAATTCAAGACGTCGTCGTTTACGTAGGTGCAAATCGCAATATCGTCTGTCCAATCGTTCAATATGGAAACGCGACAACTAAGAGCGTCATTAAACGTAACGAAGCCGAACAGCAATATCCAATAACGACGTCCTTGATACCTGCGACAGTGCTCATGTAAAATGCCAAAATACACGGAATTATAATAATATTAACGAAGAAGATAAAAATTGACTGCTTTAATAGTCAAAGTATGTTTTTGTACACACACATATGTACATATGTCGAACGTTCAAATTTATTTTCTGTACCGTATGTTCTGGTATACGTGGTAGTTTTCTGCTCTTTCTATCTTAAAGAGCTTGATTTTTTTTTCTCGAGAATGGGATGCGAATGTCGATAATCGGATGAGGTGATTTTCTAATATCTCTAAAGTCTCTAAAGTGACTCCTTTTAAATACGAACTATTGTATTAACTTCTCGAGTACGTCCAATAAAAGTGCATAGGTCGAATGTTTCCCACGAGACTCTCTTCCGTTCTCCGGAGACGCGAAGAAAGCCGTCCGTTACCGTCCGAACTTGATCTCAACTAGTTACAGTTCGTTAGCAAAACTACGCTAACAATAAGTCGATGATACGGGATGAGATATAGCTACGCCGTTTAACACGTCAGACTCCGAGCGTCTTAAAGTAAAATAGAAGTATTCGCTTTTGCGAAAAAAAATAAATAAATAAATAAAGAAGCGAAAGAGAGAACGGGGAGAGAAAATTATAATGACTAGCAAACGAGGTTCGTACATATATATATATATATATATATATATAAAAACAAAAAAGGTATTGTGAGGCGATGCAATTCTCCAAGCAAGATATTTCTATATGCTGTTGGAAGAATCGAGCGGTAAAACACACTCGATTGCACGCGAGAAAGAAACTCGTCCAATAATTATAATAAAAATCGAAAAAAATGTTTGCCGAACGCACACAGAGAACTGTTAGATCGCGCGCACAATTGAAGTCTTTTTACCAAGAACAAATAGATAAATATAGAGATGTCATTTACGTCGGGCACTTCTTCCCGTCGCTCAATATATGATACTTTTTTTTCGTAAGAGCTTTGACGAACAAAAATACAATTTCTTCAACTTTGACAATTTTATCTGTCAAAATCCTCACGTGTGATGTGCACGCAAGACAAATTATTTTGTTTTTGTCCGTCCGCGAAATAGCGCGGACAAATCAATAAGTTTTTCACTCGACGAGCAAACTAGAACTTAGCAGTCGTATAAATGTCCACGTGTAATCTCTAATAGGCGTTCGCTTGCCGTAATAAGGTGAGATCGTCGCAGGTCGAGTAAATCGTATTTGCCACGCAAGACAATTCTCTCTGATCTATTTCTTTCCAGCTCGACCGGCCATAATCCACCGAGGTTTATCGCGACCGACCGTTGCGAACGAAGCCGAACATGTTTTCCTTTGCTCCGGTATTTTTTCCTTAAAGAGCAGATATTGCACCGCAGCGTTTTTTCCGCGCCCTCTCCGAGCAATCATATGGGTTTTCTTTCCGTCGCGTGCGGATACACCATTCTTTCCCTACTCGCGTTACTCAACGTTTTTTTTATTTTTTTTATTTTAAACGATAACGCAAGTGAGTCATCTTGTACGTTTAAGTTGTTTTGGTAAATAAAAAATTACCTATTATGTAAAAAGCGCGACGAGGTTTTTTTTTCTATTACTGTAAATTTCTAAGTATCTTTTTCGAAAACTTAAAGAGTTTGAGTGTGTTAATACGTTATTTGTATTTAAAACAGAATATTATTTTTTTACATAAAAAAGAGAACGTGTTTTATTTGTGATAGTTATTTCATTATAAATAAATGCGAAAGAAAGCGGTGAGACGCGCGCGAAATGAAAATCGGAATAAGAATCCGCGGGAGACGTTTTTAGAAATCGACTTGTGCGAGAAATCGACACCCGTCCGGGAATGAAGCTCTATCCGAGATTAACAAGTGGAACGGTAGAGACACAATACGACCGATTGGTCCGCGCTCCGGATAGATGTACGGGAGGAGCTTCAATCTTGGGGATTCGCGTTGCCGCGTGTTCTCCTGATTCTCACCTACCGTCCGCTTCCTCGCTTTTCTCGCTGTTTTTTGCCGACAGCATTATCGACGTTTCCATTTTTATCGGAAGAGGAGAAAACCTCAGCAAAACCGTGAGGGGTTCAAGGAAACCGGTAGTGGCCATTAATCACACTTGCACTTCGCGAATTTCCTCTGCGCAAAAAACGCGCAACGACTTAACAAGCGTTTGGCATGCAACAACTCGTTCGGGGGGAAGGAAGAAGGCAGTCAGGTGTTGCCTTAATAAGATAATAAAGTAGAAAAATTGCGCGATGTGCTGCATGTGATCTTTAGACTCGAATATCGATCGTTATTACCTTATTATTAGCGAGGAGAGAGAGAGAGAGAGAGAGAGAGAGAGATAAAAGTTACATACGCGCGCGTACACGCCAAGCGCGTTGCTTGGATATATTTAAGATCGTTACGCGGCGATTTTCTTTTATCTCCTAATCTTGTATTTCAGAGTTTCGCAATGTTTCTCGCGTATAGGGTCTTACACGCAGAGCGACACGAGGGAATCGTCAAGAAAGTATAACGACGCGAACTATATTTTCCCTTGAAATTCACAGAGCCAGGTAATGTAATCGGTTTCTCGCGCGCCGAGTTTCTCTCCCGAGAGTTTTTAGTTTCGCGTCCGAGTTTCTCTTCTTTTCGAGAGATAGAATCGGTTGTTTTGCAAAATTATATGTAAAAGCGGGCGACGCGGATTTACAAAAGGCCGCGTAACTACTAGAATTTCACCGATGCGAGATTATCGAACGACGCGGGCCGAGCTGTATCGTCGTATCGACGCGGACATTCTTTATTATAATTTGTATTACGTAACATCTCCTTCCCTTTCCTCCTCCCCTGTTCTTGCTGTTATTAACACAGACACGTGCCGCTACGTGTCGTTCGATTATGCGCTGTAATTTCGAGAAAATTACTTGTAAGTCATCAAACTGTAATTACGTTTTCGTGACTACTTGGACCTGCCACACGGTTTTGTCAAGAGACGTTATAACAACCGCGGCGACAGTTGATCGTTCAACGTGACGCTAGTAAAATAAACACCGCCGAAATGAATATGACCGGCACTGTTGTTCGCAAACAACAAACGTCAGCATATAATAAAAATCCGCGTGATAGCGCGAGATTAATTTACGTCTCACAAGCGAGACGGACGTGTCGATGTAATTCGCGTCGCGTATTCGCGAACAGCATGGACAAGCGGATAATACGTCGATCGCATCCGTGTCTTCGCGGATATTTTAAGAAATTGCTGAATAAATATAAACAAATATTCTGCACGCATTCTGAATATGAATTGGATTTATTTATGAAAATTATAAAAAAAAAAATAATGCAAAATGTTAGTTTACGCAATGTAACATATTAATATTGCCTTCGGGTCGTGTTTTGCGATATAAATTGCGCAAAATAAACAACGTTATATCTCAATATTTGATTACACCGAGGTAAACAAATAAAATGGTAATTTAGAATGTGGATGCGTATTTGTTCGATACACTCTCTTTATCAATCAATCTGTGAGATATATATAATGCATACACACGGTGTATTAAAATAAATATGAACGCTTTTTTTTTTTATCGAGTTTGACCAAACATCGCGATAACTCGAGTCATCGAGACAAAAACTACACACAACGTCGAAGTCAATTGGAAATAAAACTCGATTGGATGTTTCCCGATTGTTCTAACTGAATATACACTCTGACGGCACACAGTCAAAGTGAGGCACAAACGCGGCAGAAGGTGATAGCGCGGCGCGCGTTTAATTAAAAGCGTTTGAGCGTGTAGGGCGTTTTCGCAAAAGTTACGAAGGAACGCTCGCGTCAATGAAGACCTTTCACTCGGTTTAGCGAAGCGGACGAAAAAAAATCTTTTTATCTCGATTTGTTTCGCGCTTAGGCAACGGCGCGTTACCGCCAGTGAAAATCGAAGTAAACCCGCGCGATTTATAACAATTACTCTATCGATTTATTTATATATTTAATACGCATCTATATATACGAAACGTCTCCCTACCCCGTTCAGACACATATCCTACTCTTAAATTGTCCGGTTTATCGGAACAGGGAAATTCACTTCGGGGGAATTTCGCGGAATATCGAGATTTGCGAAAACTATCGCAGCGAAAACGCTGTTGTTCGGAGAGGTCGGTGAAAAAAAAAAAATCAGGATATACAGGAATTCATTCTGCTACGTGCTCTTTCACGAGAGAGAGAAAGACAGAGTCAGCTCTCGCGAACTTTCCGGTTTTCAGTCGTCGAACGGTCTGAAAAATTCTGCGTACGCGGGACACACCGGCGACCGTCTATGCTCAGAATTGTAGGAATTTCAATATACCTCAACAGCCGCGAATAACTCGCGCAAATAATTCGAACGTTTTCATACTCGAATTGTACTTACGCGGAACATCGCGTAATCACCCGCGGCAAATAACGGAAAACAGTTTGGCTTTCAACCTCTGATAGGTATATATATTCGCGGGTTTCCGGTGTGTGCGCAACTTTAATTAGCATTTTGCGCGAGTTAAACGATGCGAATTGCGTGCGCGCGCGCCATAATTTCTATATTATACAATACGCACAGACAATTCAAATCGAACGCTATATAATGAAAACATTTACAAAGCAATTGTCATTCACGTTGATATAGCAGTTAGAGGAGGTTTTACATTTCCTGTGCGTTTACGAATAAATGAGGTATATCGCGGCATTGTGAATTTTTCAATGAGTCGCTTAACGTGCACTTTCGTTTGTTATCTGTACACAGAGATCAAATGTGTTATCAATATTATACACACTGTATTCGATCCTGATTTTGCATGAGCAAATTTCTCTAGAGTTTAAATCGAAAAAATTCAAAAAGTAAGGAGTAAATTTTTCAAGGCGCAAACGTTAAAGTGTAATTAGCGAAAGAAAAGAATTATTAACAAAAAAAAAAAATTAATTATTGCGTAGAAGATATTCAACGCGTTACAGCAAATGTTCGAGTTTACGATCTCAAAGAATTCGAAGGGAGCTCTGTATTACTGTATTTTTTTTATTAAATCATTAAGATGCTCGTCTCGTCAACAAAACGTAGTACCTACATGTATTGTCGTATTAGTGAAAACAATTGAGAAATCATTGCATCAAATTCCTTCTTTCCGCTTCTTCATCTCGACGAGACGCAAACTGTTGTTATTAGACCGCGTTATATTCGTCAATTGAGATTCGTTTTTTTCACAGACAAGTTGGAGAGAGAGAGAAGTCGGTTTTCCTCGCGAGCGAGAAAGATTTCTGAATAAATTCCGTAAAGGAGGCTACGCTGTCGACAAACTACCGGCAACGAGACTATTCGTTAAACTCAGTTTGTAACTTTATAGAATGCCGTTGACGTGATACACCGTTTTGCAATCTCTGTAAGGGTTTCAGAAGGCGCGTCATTTCGATGAATAGTTTTCACGACTGGTGAGAAAAAAAAAGACATTTTTTGAATGAAGATAATCTCCTCGCGCCGCAAAAAGTCAGCCGTTTCGGAATAATGATATCACTGTCGTTCTCTTTTATCTTCTAACTTTATCCTCGTTCTCAATCTTAACGATAAATCTTAACGACAATTTTATGTGATTTTAAATTATTGCCAAGTTTTTTAACGTTCAACACACATTAGTTGTAACTCAGCGATTAAGCCGCCGGATTAAAACTTCAATGAAAGCTATCTCTCGATATTACATTGAATGACAAAGTTCGCGTCGCTTCTTTTTAAAAGTTTAATTCGCAAAATTGCTTTTCTTTTGCCCCTCGAGAGGAGGCATTAGTACATTGACAGTTTAAGAAAGAAAAATTGAATTCGTGCCTCGGAAACCTGTCAGTGTGTGAGATCAAGATTTTCAACGCGCGGGAAGAATGAAGATAACATACAAAGATGTTTTTCGGGTTTGAACCGCGTTAGTGTCATTTTTATACCGACGTTTCGTGAACATTTCAGCTCACTTCATGATACTGTATCAGGTTGCTCTTTAAACCCTGATGAAGTGAGCTGAAATGTTCACGAAACGTCGGTATAAAAATGACACTAACGC
>QVNZ01002225.1:0-16682 GCA_014825645.1 Pseudomyrmex dendroicus
TTTTTTTTTTTTAACACGCGGATGTTCCCGAGAGATCCTGGCATTTATTCTTGCGCAACGAACATATATAACCCACGTTATACAGAACCACGCCTTGTTTAGCAATTTCACGTACACGACCTGCGGATGAGTTTCTATTTATGGAGGGGGAGAGGCGAGTTGTGCGACTGCGGATGCTGCGCGATCGGACGCGACTTGTGTGCCTTCTCGACACTTGAACGAACTGTTTTACGAGCTGTTCTCTCAGAAACAGTTAGTTAATTTATCAATGCACGCCGAGATGATACGCGCATTGTGTGCGTACATCACAATGCGATTTCCTTGGAGACAGAAGGAACGCGGAAAAATTCGCGAGATGAAAGAAAAGATGTAGGCGGGAACGCGATAAATAATTAATATTAACGAGAGAGGAGATGACGATGATCATTATCGCCCGAAATTAGTATCAAGGCTGAAATATTCTGCGCTTCGCGAATTATCGTGTGATTATGTATTCGTTGTTGTATACGCGGTTGTAGGTTTAATCAGAGACTGCATCGAGGAAGCGCGCTATATCGTACACGTTCGAACAAAATAATTTGGAGAAAAATTAATTTAATGCAAAAAAAAACGAAACGCGTGTTTTGAAACGCGTTTATATTGTAATTTCTCTGATTAATTTATTATATTTCTCTAATTAATTTTGTGATATTTGTAAAATATTAAGATTTGCTTTTAAAGACTTTAGTAAAATTTTGCAAATAGAGCATTGAATTTATTTTACAATTACATTTGTAGAATAATTTTATTTTATTTTATTTTCTCTCTCTCTCTCTCTCTCTCCTAATAAACTATTTTTATCATCTCTGATTGCGAAGGCAGCATAACCAATTATAACAGTTTCGTTCATACGTTCGTCCATCGTTTATTGTCCCGGTAGCGTGAAGAGCGCAATCAGCGTTGATTAACGTCGATCCGATGTGATTAAGATGTAATTTTCGCGCGCGACGTAATAAAATTCTCCGTAAATCCTCGACCGGCATCTTTTCAATCAACGTGGAAGATATGTTCCTAGGCAAAATCTCACGACCATTACGATGTTCATATTCGTTCGTCAATAATCAGCGACTTTTCGCGCCCACTGACGCTCGTGTCGATGCAACATTGTATAGAAAACGATAAGACAAAAATATCTTGACACGATCTTCCCCGTTTGACGCGTCTTACACGATAGACGCGCAAATGTAGAAAATCATACGTTGCGTCTCAATTATATTAATAACAATTTGTGCAGACGAGATAAGTTTATTGCCTACATCGAAATTTATCTGACATCGAATAAAACCGATCGACTGACAATAATGTGTAAGTTCGCAGCTTGAGAAATAATTGCGAAAACCTTTACTTTTCGTCGATGTAAATAAGAAGTGGATTTTCCGAGTCGCTAATTCACATTTACCAAACTCTCGCAATTACAATAACAATTTTTGTCATTGCAAAAGTACGTCAGTTATTGCCGCGCATCTTCATTATTCCAGCTGACCTTACAGCCGAAAGCGCAAATGTATCATTACACAATCGAAGAGACCTATAAGAAAGAATTAATATACTTAACCGCGACCGATCGATGCCGAGAAATCGCGTTACTATCGCAATTAGCTGACGCTCTCCTGGCGCGCGATGTGCTAATTAACAAATGTCGGTTGAGTTTTCTCGGTTTTGCGCGCACGAGAAGAGGAGACGCGGAGCAGGATGATTTCTTTGAGAGATTCTCAAGCGGGGATTGGCAGTAATAAGCCTGGCACTCTCGGAGTGGAGAGGAATTCCCTCGTTCCCTCGCGCGCCGATAACCGCGTGTTTCTCTAATCGTTGAATCGCCCAGTGGGCGGTTCTGATAGAACATGATCGCGGGAATAGGTAAAGATACACGTCGCGGTGGGCGCAGATGTAACCGTACGCAATGCACACAGAAAGAGGAAAAACCGCGATGCGACTGAGAGAGAGAGAGAAAGAGAGAGAGAAGGAGAGATCACGATGAGAGAGCGCGGATTCCGTTGAATTACTTTTGTAATCAGGACGCGTAATCGGGAAAATTACTTTCGCTGTCACAGGCGATAAATTCGATTGAAATCGATAAATTTTGATTAATTAAATTTTATTCCTGCAATGACTTCCCCATTGATTCGCATATTTTGAGTCGAGTGACATTCGATACGAATCAACTTCTGATAAGTTAATTAATTAACTTATAATTTGCAAGTAAATATACTATGACTCTGCAGTGTGCCAAAAACTTATATAGTCTCTTAAACTGAAATTTCAAGCTGAAGAACCGCTTTTGTGCGCGAGACTAGTTAAGCAGAAGAAGATACGTTCGGATAGATGGATTAATTACAGCTTCGGATCCGTCAGTCGGATCGCATTGCAAAATCGCGAAGCAGATTTACATAAGCGTGCGCGCGTTATAATCACTATCGAGCGTAAAACTGCCGCGCCTTTGGTAAAAAAAAAAAAAAAAAAAAAAGAAGTAACGAACCCGAAGCGATGCATCCACGTTAAACGTGGTTTATATTTCATAATAGCGAACGGGATGTGCTGAGAGGAGATTCGCGATACCCTTTTACGGATGGAAAGAAGAGAGAGAGAGATTTCTCCGGCAGAGCGGTAATTGAAGACTGTATTGAGGGCGGATTATATGGATGCACTTTTCTTTTAGCGGCAGCCGCGAATTTGCGCCATTATCATCGCGCGCACCGCTATTACGTGATTATATCTCATTACGTCGCGTTGTAAATAAATACTGGACGTCACGGCACCGATGCGTGACGGAAGAGAGATCGATTTTGCGTAAAGCGTATGTATACACGACCGAAATAACGTCGTTAATGTATAAATTAAAATTAAAACCGTATTCGACCCCGTGTCCTGCAATATATTTCCCGCTAAAAAAATTACCAATTGCAAAATGAAAGATTGCAATCAATTTTAATAACAATCGTTTTTGTTTTAGTAATTTCGTTTGTGGAGAATCCTTTTAACGCAAAAACGAGCATTTCTCTCGTGTGCTACTCCCCAGTTTTTCGTGAGAGTCTCCGCAGTAGTTAGCATTGATGGATGCGATCCGGATTAGTTCGCGTACACTTGAGATGCTGATTGAAACGCGGTACATACACGCGATGACTGGAATTATCATCAGGTAGTACACGAGCATCGAGAATAGGTTCCTGCAATTGTCCGGGGAAAAATTGGCGTCATAATAGCGTTTTAAGTCAGTAGACGTCGAGCGAACGAATGCAGATCCGAGGGCGGATTACCATGCCGCTCTTGAGTAACCCCGCGTGGCATAACTGACAGGTTACGTCTTGCTCTATTCTCCGGTATGTCCCGTTAGACATTACGTGTACACATAATCTCGTACAGTTGTTTGTCCCTTGTAAATCCCAGCGTGAAAAAATCTGCGATTGCTAAGTCAGCAAAAATATTGACATTCTCTCGGTTCTATCTTAAAACTCCGTTCTACGAAACATGTGTATTTTTAGAGAATTAAAAAAAAAAAAAAAACTACAAGCGCAGAAACATAATTAGAAAGATTTAAATTGAAGATTGGGAAATGGTCCACGTGCCTAACAGAAGAGAGCTGCAATGTGGCGCAACGAGAGAGATCTCGTGCCTGATAAAACGAGATACCGATGCGCGCCAGACGCCACAGACGTGGTGTTTCGGGCGCGCGAAGAAACGCGTCTCTTTCAGGAGTCGGAGATCTCGCGGGCTGATGATGAATCAAAAAACGGATCGCGCCTCGTCTTGAGTAAGCTCGCGAATAACTGGCAGGTTATTCGTCTTCCAGGTGCTCTCCTCTCTCGTTCGGAGATCACCTGGTCCGTCCCCGGCCGTTCAATGGAGAGCCGTGCAATAGAGATAGCGCGATTCTTCGCGCGGAAAGAACAGTTTTTAATGTCAAGGCGCCGCCTTTTGTTGAGGCTCTCTTGGCGGTTACACCTTTCTGCACCTCACGGGAGGCGAGGAAGAGGCGCGTCGTAGTATCGAGCGCGATTGTCGAAAGTCCCGGTTGTCGAATGTCCCCGCCCTGTGTCCTACTCGAGAAATCAAATGTCAGATGCGCGGCTCGCATTTTGCGAAAATTCAAGTCGATTCAATTCATGCGTGATGTTAAGCAACACGCCGCCGGCTTCGAGACTATAAACTTCGATTCGACGACAACATCGAGAATACAGACTTCGAAAGAAATAGAAAGCGATCGTTCGAAAACAATTCTCTCAAATATCAATTTGTAATTTCTTTCGCCTAGAAACATAAATTATTTCTCTTGGTAAATATTTTGCAATTTTTTCACAACCTAATGAGCGCGCGCGAGAGAGTGACTCCGATCGTAGGCGAGGAACGAATATATTCTCATAAAGCGCAAATTGATGAGCGAGTATTTCGTTCCACGGAGATACAAATTGTTTTATTGTTGCGAGGTCGATGCCGTAATTCATGGAGTTTATTACGAACATATAAGCCTCTTTGCCCGTACATCAAACAATACAACGATTTTCGCTCCTAGAATGCTAAGCACTGAGACAAAAGAAAGGGTAGGTTCGTTCTTCGGCTTGTGTATACGACGATATCGGATTCATCCTAGATACGCTCGAGAGCTTATTGTGGATAAAAAGGCCGTCATTGTTTCGTCCTGGAATGCGATACATGACAGCTCCGCGCGTTATTACAGCGTGAATTAGTGGAGTATAATTGATGAGCGAGTTTGAAACGCCTCTTATCAAAACATAATCTATAATCCTGAGTGCGGATGCGTGTTTAGCACCGCGGACGCATTAATTATTAATGTAATTCTGAGAATTAATTTATATGTAGAAAATATCAAGAGACGAAATAAATTTCCGACATATCTTCGAAGCGTTAAAATTCGCGGTCAACTGTTATTTAATCTTACGTGTATTTAGAAATTAATTTAAAATATTTATAATTAAATTTCTCTTTTTTATATTGCTCTGTAATTTTTAATATAATTTTCTCGAACTTTTTTTTTTCGCGAAGGACCAAAATTCTTCATTTCCGCGAACTCGCCCACGTGCATTAGGGCGTTACATCCTTAAGTGTCTTCGACATTCTGTGTGAACATCTTCGATGTGTGTACGTATGTACGTACATACACGCGATTGAAGATATTGCTGATAAGAGTTAACAGCTCCGCAGATCTCGTATACGCGCCGCGTTGTCTCATTACACCCACGCGCGCATTTGTATCGCACATCCAACAAGATTAGCGGAGAAACTGTAAATATCATTATTATACCAACGTGTTTGAGGAGAAAAAACACAAATGCATGTACACGGGATTTCTTCTTCGTCACTGATCCTGGTTTAAATACCACCTGTCAAACGTGCAGCACGTTATAGTCACCTCGGTCTCGAGCTCGTCATATAATTTCTCCCGCGTCTTTTGTTCGCCACGTCCTTACGTTCCTCCCCTTCAGCGTTTCGCTCTAGTCGTTTCGCGATAACCAGGAGATGCCTCGGAATATATCGCTCCAGGCGGTAAAGAAAGAAAATCCCGGACAGGTCGAAGAATGAGAATGCGAAGTTTGTTCTTTTGATCGAGAAATGTCGCGAAGATTTGCACAATGTGTGAGTGGTGTCTGTCATGTAAGAATAGAGAAATGAATAAATCTATGAGTGACGTGATTGATAAGTATCCGAAACGACACATTGCTGTTGTCGTGGACAAGTTCATTCTTCAAAAAAATAAATGTCAAACGCTGGCTCGTTATCGCACGTAATTTTTTTTTATGACAATGCCGGTTAAAACCTCGACTGTGGTTTGAATTTACGAATTGGGCTTCTAATTGTCGTCTCATCCGCCTTATTCGCTAGATACGGTCCCGTGCAATTTTCATTTATTTCCAAATCTGAACAGCGTTTGTTCTTCTAAAGAGCAAAATTTGTTGGGCAATTATACCACTGTCGCTATCTTATAAGCGTCGTTTCGCACCTGTCGATCGCTCCGCGTATATAATCGCGAGGGAATTTTTTCACACATTAAATTTAATATCATGAATAATAAAATACACGTGTCGTAAAATATTATTGGGTAGAGATGTACGTGTGTTTCTTAAGAAGAGCGTTATAATTAATCGGACACAGAAGGAAACACATAAATTTTCTTTGCATAATAGTTAATATCTTCGATTATCGACGGCCCGTTGCAGAAATCACCCATGAAATATTTATAAGCGATTATTTTCTTATAATTATTTATTAGTTATGCCGTTCATATGCTCTCTCTCTCTCTCTTTCTCTCAGAGTTTCTGACCCACGCGTAATTTCTATGAAATCCGCGAAGAATATGCTAAAAGCGTAATTATGTTCCCATGATGTACATTCTTGAGAAACTGTTCCTCCTCAAAACTTTTCTTTAGTACTTGAAAATTATTTTTATGGTTATATTCTGCAACTTCGAATTTTTCTAAATATTCCGTTTCTAAATATCGTAACTTCTATTCGTTTTCTATTCACAAACTTTTGATACCAGATGTCATATCCAACAATCGAACTTCGTGTATATGAGAAGACTGCCACGTTTGCGTGTGTAATCTAATGAGCTTGTTAGATTGCGAACACACATACTCACGGAAGATCGCGATACGTGGGCACGGACATGCTCACGCGGATGCACGGGAGACGCACACACGAGGTGCCACGCGAGGGGGAGATCGCCGGTTACCCACCTATCTAATGCCGTCTAATCGGAAAGCCCCGACCACCGCGTATCCACCACCACCCTTTGCTCGGATTACGTGAGTGCATCGCAAGATTTATTCTCCCTTTCGGCCTCCGGAAAACGGCGGTCGATGGCGGGGCGAAAAGGGGGCACAAGCAGAGCGTCTCGGTGACTATAAAGCCTCACCATGACCCACCTAAGCTCCGTACCTCTAACTGCAGTTAACACGAGAGTCTCGCACGTAGCTTTTCGGGGAGAGATTCCGAAGTGTGCAGTGTGAAACACCCGCTGACACGCAAAGTGTACGCTGAGCGAATACGACAATAGTCCGACGAGAGTCCGCTTGGCCGAATCTTCCGGAATATACGTCAAAAATTCGCCATGAAGACCCTTGTGAGTGTAACCCTTCAGTCTTTGTTTTCGACCGAGAGATTCCGCAATTACTTGCACAAAATGCCGAAAATTAATGTCGATTTATATTTTTCTTATAATTGCGTTATGAGCTTTACGTAATTAGTAGCGTTACTTTTCTTTAATTGCGACTCGGAAAATCTGTCGCAAACAACGTCAAACAATTCGTACACGTATCGTAGAAAAATTTGATCGTTTCAAACTGAGTTTTCTTTCAGAGTTCTAACAGAATTCGCTAAAATTTTTTAAATTTTATTTCGTAACAAATCTAATTCATAAATCTTTGTGTTCAGAATCTCTTCACAATTAGAGATTTGATTGAGTGCAATGAAACCATAACAATTGGATGCAGAATGACTTTTACGAGTGCGAAAGCCGTTCGACCGAATGATCGGCGATTCGATCACGCGCGTGTGAACTTGTCAAAAATTAACGCTTTACTCGCAAGTGAAATAGAAGTTTCTGCGAACGTAATATGTTGCGACGAAGACGATTTTATCGGAGTTAATTTCGTCATTTCCGTTCAAACGCGCACGAATGGCAACTCCGATCCGTTCTCGGAAAGAATGATGACGGTCTGACGCGATTGTTCGTAAAAATTGCGATGCGATATCTCTCGCGTATACAATTCCGCGGTATATTATCGCGGAAATATTATCTCTACTCGCGCGTAATTGCAACAACATCGTGCGACCGATGAATGAAACGATGCGCGTTGAGAGCGCGACAGTTTTTACAAGCGTTCTATTGTAACCTATAGAGATCGTACGTATCTTTTTGTAGTTTTATATATTGTAATTATTTATTATAATTATTCTCCTCTCGTTAGAACGCGCGCAATGTGAAAAATACACCGCATGCGCATCGTCGCAAATCACTTGCGACTCGGCTTTCGACACACAATAGAGGAAGTCGAAGTCGCGACGCAAGCGTGAGACGAGGATTTTATGACGTACGGAAGATAAATAGAATTATTCATAAGCGCGCCGCGGCTTCGACGGTGAATCGAAATTCTACGTGCCGAACTGCCTACCTACTCTCTCTCTCTTCTGCCTATACTTATTTAACCGGCCCTTTTGCATGAGTAATACGCAGGTTATATAAATCCGCGTGTGAGTCTCGCCGCATCTTGTGTGCTCTTTCTCTCTCGTTGCGCTAATCTGCGCTATCGAGTAACAACTTGTTGAATAATTTTACGCGAAATAATATTTGAACGAAATGTAAATCAGAGACGAAACCGAACCGATAGTGCGTTATACTCGAAGATTTTTTGATTAACAATAGCGATAATTTGAAGCGCTTGTTGTGCACATAATTGAAAATTTAAAATTTAATTAAAAAAGAAATTTAATATTTATTTACTTAATTAAAAATATTATTACGCGGGTCTTCACAGTCATTATTGAAGTTCCGAAACAGTAAAACAAAACTTCTTACGTGACACTGTTAACAATTACATCGCTACATTTTATGCGGTAGATGATCGAGCTAAGGAAAGTCTCACATTGCGCAATAAGTGTAAGTCTCTCAATTTGTGCGCGTGTGACACATGTTAACAACTATTTTGCAGATATTGCTGCTGAGTCTGACGATGATGGCGTGCGCGCAGCTCAATAGGTTTACTCCGCAGCAGCAGCAGCAGCAATATTACAATCCCAGCTACTACGGCCGGCCTTTCTATGCGATATTGCGACAAACTCAAGACTCCTCGCCGGACGGATCGTACTCCTACAGGTGAGATCGTCCTTCCGTCCACTTCGTCCTGCGACCGATAAGCGGCGCCGTCCGCCGCATATCCGCCAAGGAAATAGCATCTCGACACGCTCGAGGAGTCGCGGTTGCCCTCGAACGTGTGTGGTATGAAGACACGCGCGCACCATTCGGTCGATATAATCGCGAAGTTAACACGCTCGGCGTGACCGCCAGATGTTGTTTTTTTTTCTCTTTCCTCCCATTTTCATCGAGAAGTGATTAATACGCAGGAAGGAAGCGTCTAGTTAAACCGCACCGGAAATGTTCGAAAAATGATGACGCGTCTTACGCGATTAGAACTTGTATCCTATTTCTCTCGCACATTACATTTCAGGTTTCCTGTTAATTAGAATGTTTTCATATATGCAAATCATTGAAAACGCGCGAGTTAAGAGATTAATTGTATTCGTACGCGTAAACAGGTTGCGCAAAAATATGTTTTTTTTTTTGTTTTTTTCCAGAAAGCACGTTAGGCATTATATTAAGATGCACGTTCATGTTGATCGAAAAGAATCGATATGATTGTCTGAATAGATGTGGGATGCATTCGGTTGATCATCAGCAACGTGGATCTCCTCCATGTAAGCATTGTTCGGTTGTTTCAATCTGATCCGATGCCGACATCCTTTTACCGTCCAAAAAAGGAGTTTGAACGTTGCAATTATGTCGATCGTGCAACATTCATTAGGTTTGCGATTATTTTTATTATACCCGCCCACCGGAGTAATTTTCAAGTTCCTCGACATGTGAAAGAGAGATAGCGCTTGAATGAAAGGAAAGAAAATTCGAGTCGGGTGCGCGCGAAGGCCGAGAAGTCCTACATTGTTGCTCGGAAGTGTTTCCGAGTACGGCATATGTTCCACTAACCGTAATTAGACGTGTGTCCGCTTTGCGGACTCGCGGGTTTACAGCTCCTCACCGATGCATTGCGAAGTTACGAATGTCTTCATGTTCACAACGTTGACATAGTAATAATAATGACGATGATAATAATAAATATAATAATTATGAAAAACGGCAACTGACAAGTTTTAGAACCGGAAAACTAAAAATTAAAATAATCTGAGAAGAACGTAATAATGAGAAAGAGATGTTACAGTTGCGCGTCAATGCACGTTACAAATACAATAAAATATGAGAAAAAGCTAGCTAGTTAAAACTACACATTTTAATCTTATTCAACACATAGTTCTGTAAAAATTATTACGGGCTTACAACATAATCCGAAATTTCGCTGACGCGCAAAATTGAAGCAAGCCTCAATATAATTATTATCGTTAAACGACTCATGTGGATAATATTATCTTTAGTTATCGAATAATTATTGGTTTATAACATGCTGAATGATTACGTAAAATTCCGCACGAGACAAAAATCGACCGTCGTACAAACAGATGTTGAAATATCTTCCCATTTCCCTCTCTGACTTTCTAACGTATGATTCACCGTAATTAGTCGAAGACACGGCGAGATTGTGGGTCGGCGATTATCGAATTATATCTGTTAGAGGATAATGCGACCGTCTCGCAAGCTAGATGGTATTCAAATCACACACGCTAAATTCACACGAGACGCATCTCGATTATCGTTGCGACATTCGCATTATCGACGCATTGCTCGTTCGATTCGGTAGTCCGCACTTTGCACAAACAGTTATCTCCGCGGCTGCGTGACGATTCATATCCTCGTAATGATCAATTGTCCCTCCCGACGCTTTCTAACTGCGAGAGGTTTTGTGCATACGCGAACTCACGGAATGCAATGCTCGAGAGATAATCGATCGGGCGTGCCGGGTCGAGTCACCTGTTGCTCGCATTTCTTCCGATTTGTCGGGGCGCCACTCAAGAGGCCCGACCGCCTTAATCGGAACACCGCAGAAACCACCGTGAACCCTCGTCGCGCAGAAGGACTGCGCGGGAGAAGGGGACGCATAATTGGCTTTGATGTTAATCGTGTACGCGCGCCACTCGGCTGCGCAGTTCGCAATAATACATTGCGCAATTGAACAATTACAATCGACCTACCTGCCTACCTCTGCTTGTCTACCTACGCGCGCTCACCTTTCTTACCCATCCTCGGTGCTCTGGAGTTTGCACTTAGCTAGAGCCCCTCCTGCGTGACACCTGTCTGTGGAACACCGGAGGGTCCGGACAGGCTCCACCTAGCAACCTCGAAAATGGCGCGTAAAGTTTTTCTTTCTCCGACTGGTTTTCCTACTGGAAAATCGCCAATAGCGGCTCGATGGAAGAGCAAATACAAGAAAGAAACAGCAAAGATGAATCTCGTAAAAAAATTAGACAACAATTTCATACACGCGTGACAGTTTTGTTATAAAAGTTTTCAAATTTGAAGAGAATCACTTTACAATTCTTTAAAATGCTCGTTGCAATTTTTATAAAGTCTCAGTTTTCTCTTTTATGAACAACAAGAAATTACGCTGAACGATGTGCTTGCATTTACAGCTACGACACGGAAAACGGCATCTCCGTGGCGGAGACAGGACAGCCGAAGAACATCGGTCCCAATCAGATCGAGGTGGTCAGAGGTCAGTACAGTTACACGGCCCCGGACGGGACGCCGATCCTGGTCACCTACACGGCCGACGAGAATGGCTTCCTGGCGAGCGGCGCCCACCTGCCGACGCCGCCGCCAATCCCGGTGGCGATACAACGCGCCTTGGCGCACAACGCGGCTCACCCCGAAGAGGAGGAGCCCTACAGAAGATACTAGAATCGCCCGTGTCTAGGATTGCTCTACGCTTCGATACATCGACGTGGAACGACGTTGCTTAAGTCCTGACTTTCGCAGTCTCCGCCTATCATCGCGACATCGTTTATCACATACATATCGCTCGTATCACATCATGATCGGTATCGATTGTCCACGAGAGATTTTTTTCGAAGCGGATGGTTCTACCACGACCATGGATAAATAAAACGACAAAGCGAAAAAAGCGTTGTTATAAATATTGCATACATTCTCCCTGACGCGACGAGAAATTTTCGAAGCTCGAGAATCGAATCTGTCGGTTTACAATCGAGCAGCTTGTTGCGAAAGCAATCGATGTCTACCTTGTGCGAGAGCAAAACGAGACAGCTCGGTCAGATAAGCGCGATAGATGAGCACAAATGTGTTTTGCGAGGCTCATAAAAATTTTACGAGGTTCTTCCGCCGTATGTATAATATGTTTCATCGTTTTAGAAATTGAGATTTTTTTTTTAGATTTGGACCGCTTTGATACAAGGTTAGCAGATTGCCAATTAATTAATTATTTAACGTGCAGTTTGTTTCGCGAATATTTTTTGAGAAATCGCGACTGTGGTGTGACGAAAGAGGTCGTAAAAAACGAA
The DNA here is from genome assembly GCA_014825645.1 of Pseudomyrmex dendroicus. Classification (NCBI taxonomy): domain Eukaryota; kingdom Metazoa; phylum Arthropoda; class Insecta; order Hymenoptera; family Formicidae; genus Pseudomyrmex; species Pseudomyrmex dendroicus. The sequence goes on from QVNZ01002225.1 coordinate 12,235, forward strand.
CGAAGACGCTGCAATTTACGGATACGATAAAAAAGCTCGAGTAATAAAATCAAATATAAGTTGAACACGAGAATTATTGTATATTGCATGTGCAACGCGCAGCAACACTACACGTCTCGTGTGTTCAATGTAAAATTTAGGATTATGTAACATATACACCATGATAAAATACTCAGATATGAATTACGCAAAACCTTGCCTTACTCGAAGAAAGAAGTCGATATATTACAGCTTGTGCAATTTGCGCGGATTAAGTTATGTCTTTATTTAAAAATCAAACGGTTACTTAAAGACACCGAGTTATAATAAAACACGTTTACGTCACGCACAAATAATCGAAGATAAAAAAAAAAAAAAAAAAAAAAAAAAACCTCAAACGATACAAATATTATTCGACCCACGTACGTAAAATTGAGGCAGAACATATATATGTATGTAATAAAGAAAGATCACATCTACTGACGTGATACGTTAGATCGTCGATCCTTCGAGCGCCACTTTTTTTCGTTTCCAACGAGAAGTGACGGAGACTGCAGAGATGCTTTAGACCAATATGACATGTCATATTGTAATTACATTATTGTTGTATCACGCTGTACTTATTAAATCTTAATTGCGTACGCATATATACTCCGATCATGATGTAATCATGCCGCTGTTATTATAACACATCGAGATATGTAAGTAATTATTACAAGGGCTCGTCCTTTTCTCGTTCTCTGTGCCTTTAACGATTTTTAACAACCCAGATACGATCACCGTGCAAATAATAAATTATTTTAGTATGCAAAGCCAATCAGGTCTCTATTTAAATAACAAGTTTTTTATATAATAAGACTAAAAATACTCGCTGCTTGTTATTCGTGTGAACATGACAAATATTAAAAAAAAAAAATACCGTATCTTGTATATATTTTATGTAATGTATAATATAATGGGGGGAATGCATATGCGCACAAAAGACGCGCACGCAAGATATGTCTGAGTTGCAAGTTGCCACGTGTGATTAACGGACACCGCTCGATAATTTTTCGGACTTTACAAATGAAGTTGAAATCGAAGTCGCAACGAAGTCCACTCGGTTCGTTCACAAAAAGATTAGTTTACATAAGAATCTCTCACCGCGCGATCAAACAACCGCGTTACATAGTAAAAACGCAATTGCTCAACGCGCGATCGTTGCGTCAATATATTTTGGGGAAAGGAAGAAAAAATGTCACATGTCTATCTATCAGACAACTTCGAATTTGTTCTGGAATGCATCTCTTCCTATCCTTTCCTTTGTCGGCGAGAAAGAAAACCGCGCAACGCGTCTGTCTCTCTCTCTCTCTCTCTCTCTCTCTCTCTCTCTCTCTCTCTCTCTCTCTCTCAACTAGCGATTTTCAATACGCGATGTCAATAGCTCACGTTAGAAAATATTCCGGCGGCGCATTATAAATCTAGTGTGAAATGTTGAAAAAATGGCAATTGGGTATATAAGAGAGAACCGTTTTTTTCGAAAATAACATTCTCTCTTTTTCTGTTTGTCTTTTTCTTTCGTTATGACATAATTGTTTCTTTGTCCAAATCGACCGATCGAACGCACAGTAAGTTTCTCTAGTATTTGTTTTGCAAAACAAATTGACCAAAGTGATTTTACATATACTTTTAAATTATTTAATTGGAAGACTTTATGCGCGATATCTGATATCCGACTAAAAGTATATAATGGGCAAGACACGATAATAATCTTCTATTACATGTGATAATAATCTTCTATTATGCGCGTGCATACACACCTCGAATTATTTTCATTAAAATATTGCATCGTACGATTGTATATTTATATCAAGGTTTTGACGCAAATTATCAGCGAACGTATATCTGTTCCACATTAAAGATCGCCCGATTCTAACAGTCCGGAGACGTTAATTGAAATTCTCATTCGGCTCCAACGACGTTCGCGATGCTAAATAGTCGTTTGACACGATGAGTGTTACGATGAGCGCGAAATTTTAGGCGAACGGACCGGCCGTGGTGGAAATGCCACCCAGATTAATGTTAATAGTAATCGTAATATCATGTTAAAGGTGAGTCGGTGAAAGCAAATCATCGGTCTCCTGTTCCTTCGTTGCACAACGCGCGCGCGAGCAAGCGAGTGAGCGAACGAGCGAGCGAGCGAGCGCATCTTTCGCGAGAGAAACTCCTCGTCGCTCTATTCACGAGATGGAAATGACAGGGTTTCAAATTTAACGGTTCTGGAAAACTTTCCATGTAATTTCGATCACACAAAAAAGAGAATATTTGTTTCTTTTTTGGGTGATTGGACATTTTGCGGGCAGCAATCTTCGTCGGTCTTTCACACACTTTTGTTTGTCCTCGCGTGACGTCACACGCAATCGAGCCAATGTGATCATTGAGAAAATTAGTTCTCACGTTTGCACAATACACGTACGCGTATATCGAGCACATCCCGCATTCGAAATGTGAGAAAGATGCAAATTGCAAACCGCGATCAAAACAATTTTTCAATCGAAAGGTCAAGCGTTCTGATTCATTTTCTGAAATTAATTCCCGGCGCTAAAACTAGCGATCGAAAATCATCGCAGAATGTTTAGACATTGCGATATTTGAACAGGCCGATGATCGTTGGATCATCGTTACCCGGTGGAATTTCGGGAACTCTCCGCGCGCGCATCTCACGATGAAGCCGCGTGTCGAATTATGTGATATCGCAAGTGTAAATTGTAGTTCGCGCGCGCGTCGCGAACAAGTGATGCAAACGTTAAAGGTCATTTGATACTATTTAATACTCCCCCTGAACTCTCGAGCGCGCCACGGCACGAGTGTGAAGTATTGTTGAAAATTATAATCGGCAGTCGATAGTTAGTCATTACCAGCTGACAGTTATTAATGGCGATGGTTGGTTATCGCGGCTAAATACTCGCTCGAGTGCGTGAACTCGCATGACTTGTACTTAAGCGCGCGTAATTGCGAATGCAATTGAGATTTTTGTAGAGATTTTTCGGCTTTGAATAATTTCTTTAAAACTTGACAAAAATGTTTTTTTTTTTTTTTAAATTGAGAGTTTTATAATATTGCTTAGCGCTGTGTGTGTTTTTTAAATGTGGAATTGTGTACGGAACAATTACAAGCAAAAGGTCACGCATGTACATGCGTGCACACGTGCGTCGAACCATCGCACGTGCTCTTCTCTAAATAACGAGGTCGAAAGGTTCCCGCTTTCCATATTCTTCAATCTCAAACGCGACTCTTATAAGAGCGATAGATATTAAATGGATACGTGTATAGGTAGATCTCGATTAAATCGCAATTATACAGTCATGCTTGCGTCTTTCATTATGTAACCAATCACAGAACGTTCCAAGGATAAATGTCGTCGGCGATAAATTACGCGTAGATATCTGTGCAGTTCAATAAACCTTATCTTAATCATAAATACACCAGACACTTCGAGTAATTGATCGAAAAATTAATATAAAAAGAAATATTTTTATTAGATTAATGTGTGATTATAATTGCAGTTTCTGCAGGATTGTTTTATAATCTAAATTTCCCAAATGTGCAATTGCAAAATGTTTATTTCTCACGTAAAACAGTAATGCGGAATTTTTTCCACTTTTCCTTATCGCAAGAAATAAAAATTTACGCGTGCGTTTGCTCGCGCGGAGTGCAAATCGCTCGCTCGCTCGCTCGCTTGCCTTGTTCGTTCGAAGAAGTGGACCGGTTGCTTCTGCAACTCAAATATCGCAAGAATACACGCGATGCACGAAATCGATATTTTGCATACAATCGTGAAGCATTTTGGCCCGAGTCTCGCACCAGCGATATCGGGTCAAGGAGCTGGACACTTCACAGACCGGATGTATCCTGTCGCAGAAATCGCGATCCTGTCGCCGATCGTCCGCTCGGTCGTCGGTTTTACACAACAACGCCCGGCAAATGTATATCGCTATTGTTCTGACAACAGCGTTGACGGGGCTCCGCTCGTTTGCGCATCCGCGGTTAGAAAATAAGGGAGAAACTGTGCGGAAAAATCGAGTGTACAAAGAAAAACTAAACATAAAAAAATCTGATAAATTATGTGATCATTCAATAATATGTAGAGCAAGTTCTTCACACTTTTTTTCTTGACACTCATTTGCATGACACAATCCTTTAGTGCAATTACAGTTTTTTGTTAATCACGCAGCCTTGTGTGTGAAAAACATTTTTCATAAAAATATTTCTACAATGTTACTTTTTATCTATTTTCATAGCAATTGCTCTCACACTTCCGTCAATGTACCGTATATGTAATTATTAGCAATACGAGATTCTTCCGCATAGTTTGTTTCACTGGTAACATGTATTTAAAACTACGTTGTGCTTCACATCGTGAATTCCTTCTCGCGAGAACACACACATTTCTTAAAAAAAAAAAAAAAAAAAAAAAAAAAAAAAAAAAA
>QVNZ01002226.1:0-11084 GCA_014825645.1 Pseudomyrmex dendroicus
CGATAGGTTTGTATACTTAATTTTTGTAACAATTAAAAATATTGTAAATAAAAATTTATAGAAATATTTGCCAAATTGAAGTCATTAATCGTTTCGGGGAACGGTTCAACTCGACCGATCAAAAAACGGTATTTGATTGGCTGACAAGTTCCATCTTACTTACAGTAGCAACTAATGAAATGTGTGCCGTTTTTCAAGATATGAGAAGCAAAAGTTCAGTAACCAATAGGAAATATATTTTGTCTAGGGATTCATGATACAAATGGTTATCTCTAAAAAACAAACAATTCTATTGGATATCAAATCTGACACTTATTAAAAATTCGAAGTATGAATTTTATCGTTTACAGTATTTCTATTGTTGCTCGTCAACAGCGCTGGTTTTGTTCGCGACAGTGAGACAGTGCGGTGAAGTATACAAGACCCAAGGAAACGATGCTCACTGACGACCAGTGACGACGGTGTACACGCTTAGGATGTGTGCTGAAGGTATACATTTTCCTGCACGACTTCTCTTCGCTTTTTAACGGAATGTGCTTCTTCCGATACGCATGTCTGCCGACCAAAAATTACAGAAACTAAAGTGGAACAGGACTCGTCAACTAGAAGATTACAGAATTTCGTTCAGTGCTAAAGGTAAAGAATGTCCCAGAGTTATCTCAATTATTTTCAGGCTATTCATCAGAAATCCGCATTGACAAAAATGGATATCAATGTTGCAGCGTACTACGATTGTGCATCGTTGAAACACAACTCTAATGATACTTGGATTCGAATGTTATATGTGGTCGTCTCAGCGACTTATCGCTGAGAATTTGTTGTCTTGTATTCCAGTTATGTCGGTAAATTGGAAAACTGAAACAGTACTTATTTGGAAATAGATATTGGTAGTATATCACAAACAAAATGCATTTTACTTTGGAATTGCCAAATGTAGTTTGAAAGACATATGGTGAGTAAACTGTGTTTCTCTCATTTTTCAATTTAAATAGATGCACAATCGTAATAGATGCAATGTCAGTTGCCTCCCTATAAAAAGCTATTGATAATTTCTGCTTTATAAGTCTGTTTTGTAAGTCTAATTAGTTGGAACTGCGCTGTGGGAAGTCTAGAAGTTATTGAAAAAATTGTAAGAAGTATATATGCATTATATGTATAATTTTTTTTTTATAAAAATCAAATTTTCTAAATCTTTCCTGTAAGGGAGATGGATAACCAGAGATTAGTCTACATTTGTTATATGACATACAAAGTGCTATAAAAACAAGCAAGACAGATTGTGTTGAAAAATATTGACCTTGATACTTATTTACTTTCTAGCTTTCATACTTTATGTCACAAACAATAATTCTTTTCATTCTTTATGCATATGTATGTATATATATATACATGTTATAGATTTTTTAAATGTGTATGTCTTACATGATAGATTTCTATTTATAACAATAGCAATTTTATTATATGTATAGTTTAGTATATTTTATAATTTATAATCTTTAGAATTATTATTACAAAAAATTGATCACTGTGATATTAACAGTATTAATAGAACAACATAATAATATGTATATTATACAATTATTATTATATATACAATACGCAATATAAAGGAACAAATATTTTTGCATTAAATTATACGAGTGTTAATTTTTATTATCCTAGACTGAGAAGTATATATGGAATCAAAATGGGACGCAGACGCAAAACCGAAGTAAAAACATCTGAAAAAACATCGCATGAAAATGTACCTGTACGTAAGTCAAGCAGACAAATAGCTAAGAAGCAGCTAGAAGAAAGAAAACTAAATGGGGATATTACACAAACATCTTCAAATAGTTCTGATGACTTCAAGTCTATCAGTGAAGGTCGTAGCCAAGTTACATCTAAGAAAAGTCAAAATCATCACAAAAAGCATAGCAAACATAAAGTTACTTCTAACGATAGCGTTATTGTAAATAACTACATTTCCCAATACAAGCAAGATACTGGTGAGAGTGACAGTCAAGACAACATAGATAGTATAATCAATGAAAAAGAACTTAAACCAGAAGACATACAGGCCATTGTTGGTACTCCAAAACCAAACAATGAATCTGCCTCTACATCTATATCAAATGAAGTGGAAATGTGGTCGGATGTTGTAGAAGAAACAATAATTTGTGAAGAAATGGAAGTAGAAGAGAATGTTGTTAACAATAGTTATTCTCTGACACAGAATAATGTTATGGTTGATCAAGTACTACTTGTAAACAAACCGGATATAGAAGACAAAAAATTTACGGATTTTATTATACAAACTAAAGATGGTGCTAAATCCGCGATCTCCAACTCAAGAAATATTTTAAACAATGATTATTATGTTACTTCAAAAACCGTTAATAATATATATACGGATGAATTGGAAAAGTCCATATCAAATTTACACAAAGATGAATCTGTAGTTCAAAGTGAAAATTGTAACACAGATTTTAGTATGGATAAACCTTACATCAATAAAAAGAAAATAGTATTGGGAGAACGGAGTGGTAAGAAACAAACAAGCAACAAATCAATATGTGACAAGATGAGAAGAGATTCAGAATCAGATTCTAATGAAATACACATGTATTCTGTTGAAGACAATCGTGGCTTTCCTGCTGAAAAAGAAAGTAGTGAACAAGAAAGTAAACACTTAGAAAGAAACAATATGTGTGCTGATTTATCAAAAGAAGATACATATTGTAAAATAGGTAGTAAATTGGCAGATATGCAAATAAATGAGTGTGCAAAGGAAATACAAAAATTGGTGAACGATCTCTCTAGTGTGGACAGTGACTCTCCCATACAAATTTCTTTTCCTACAGAAAAAATGCCACCTGTGGATATGGATGATGAAAGCAGTTCGTCAATATTAGACAAAATGGAGCGATTGCACCATCCGAATTCTGTTAGTCCTTCTGAGATATTGTCAGGATCAAATAACGTTATTCGAAGTCAAGACCAAGATATCTTAAAATCTAATTCGTGCAATGACAAAATACAATGTGCAGATCGAGTTTCTCTAAAACCGAAAATTTCACAGGATATAATAAATATAAGTCAGCAGAAGAATACTGAGCATTTATCAGTTATTGATGAATATCAAGATAGCGAAGGAGATAACAACAAAGATGCAGATGAAAAATTGTGCAGTAGTAGTGAAAATAGTAATGACACATTGTTATCAATTAGCAATGGCAAAAGACAGGAACCTGATATAAAAACGGCTAGTAGCATTGACAAAAAAGTCGAATTCAGAGGTCGTAGTGGCAGCACGGATACAACTGGTTCTGAAAGTGGCTCGAATAGTTCAGGTGTAAGACGAAGTAGTAGAATTCGATCTAAGATTGGATTAATGAAACAAAGGTATATGAAATTAAAGAATTTTATCTTAAACTATGTAATAAATACTATTGAACTCTTTTTTTAATATGATAAATAAGTTCTATACATAAGATATTTTTTTGATAATTGCATCTGATAATTATACGTTATCATTTCTTAGTAAAAATCGAGATAAGCTATTCTTTATGATACTTAATTAGGAATCATAATTGTAGTTCAACTTATTAGTGCCAGAAAGTAGTAATATAACGCGTTTAATATATAATTAATTAAGCATCGTAAAAAAATAAATAAAGGCTTGGCAAAATTTTCGAGATGTCTATGTTTCAATTTATCTCAAGTTTTTTTTATCTTTGTTCTAAATTGAAAAATCCTGTACAAAATTTAAGATAAATCAGATCATTGAAATGGAAAAACAGCTCAAATTAACGTTAATTAAGTTTATTTTTTTAAATTCAACTAAAAATGTAAATGTCAAAAAAATAAATTTTTTCAGATCTCGTGGACGTGGCTTGGTTACAAAACTTAATGCTGACAATTTGAAAATCACTCCTCAGCAAGAAAAAGAAAAAGTAATAAATAATGTAAATCCTTCAGCTACACAGGAAATAAAGATGAATTCTGAAATTCAATGCGACAAGGAAATTAGTTCTGCCAAAATACCAACGCCATTTGATACTTCGGCTCCTTTAAGTGCTAGTTATAATATTACAGGATATGATTCTGATTCTTCAAAGCCAGTTAAAGTAAAATCTCGATGGCGAAGATCAAGTGAGCTTGAAATGGGTGGATCAAGTGCAGGATTCGTTTCTGTCATTGCTCCTCTGACATTTATAGCGTCATCTGAATTAGAAAATTGCGCACCAATGATCACAGGAGAATCTACATCATTGGAATCAAAAGATAATATTAATAGTACGAATATAAAATCGGAAACAGAACAAGATGCACCAGTGACATCATCAAATTACTGTTCATTAGTAGAAATTCCGAAAACTATAGGTGCAAAGATTCCTTTGCCAATGGTTCTTGAAGCGGAGAATAGAGAAATGGAGGAAAGACTGAGTCAATTTGAACATCTGCGTGAAAACTTGTATCTTACTGAGAGGTAAATAAAAAATTGATAATTAAATATAATTACAAATCGGAGATTAATTATTAATATGAAAGAAATTTATGGAAAAAATTAAAGGGTTTTATTCATGTAAATATTATTATATTTTTTAAAGTTGCTAAACATGCATATACAAGATATTCATATTTTGGTTACTATAGGTATACAAATAAAGAAACTAAAAGAATGGTATGTGATTGTTTTTTAACTGAAGAAGATATTGAAAGAGGTGAACATGGTTGTGGAGAAGATTGTCTTAATAGACTTCTCATGATAGAATGGTAAGCATTCACTTACACTAGCCATTTTACTTTATCATTTATACTTATACACTGTTGAAATAGAAATAGCAAAATAAAACTAGTTATTAAATGAAAATAGTAATGTTTTTTTTTGTTCATCACAGTGGACCTAGATGTGTAGTAGGTGACAGATGTACAAATAAAAGATTTCAAAATTGTGAATATGCCAAATGTGAAGTGTTTCGAACAGAGAAAAAAGGTTTTGGATTGCGCGCTATTACCGATATACTGGCGTAAGTAAACTTTTATTATTTTATATATTTCAAGAAAATGAAATAAAAAGATTTTTGGATAGTGAGAAAATGAAAAAAAAAATGTACTCACATATAAAATTAAAAAAATTTATATTTTTGTATTGGTTTTTTTAGGGGTGAGTTTATAATGGAATATGTGGGTGAAGTGGTAGATCCAAAAGATTTTAAACGTCGGGCGAAAGAATATTCCAAAGACAAAAATAAACATTACTATTTTATGGCATTGAAATCAGATCAGATTATAGATGCTACCATGAAAGGAAATATATCCCGATTTATCAATCATAGTTGTGATCCAAACGCGGAAACACAAAAAGTAAGTTTAGATTTTATGCAACAAAACACAAAAAATAATTCCTTGATATTAAAATGCGTATGTTTTATTGATTGAACAAATGGTTTTTAGTGGACAGTAAATGGAGAATTACGAATAGGCTTTTTTAATACAAAAGTGATAGCTGCAGGTGAAGAAATCACATTTGATTATCATTTTCAACGTTATGGGTATGTTTTTCTTAATGACATATTAGTCAAAATAAAGTAAAAATTAGTTACTATTTATCTATTTACATGGATTATATATATGCAAATATAAATTTTTATTATGCTATTTATGTATATGTTTAAATAATAGCAAAGAAGCTCAAAAATGTTATTGTGAGGCGCCAAACTGCCGAGGTTGGATAGGTGAAACACCTGAAGAAGAAAAGGAAAAGATTGAAAAGAAAGAAAAACGCGAAAAAGATACGAAGAAGAAAAAGGAGGAAAAGAAACCTGCTGATTATATGGAAGATGAAGATGTAAGTGTATTTTCTACAATTAAGTGATATCACAAATGACATGATTAATGCAAAAGTAATTCCTTGTATTTTTAATAATATAAATGTAATCTTTATTTTTTATTCGTAGTTGGAAGAAGAAATAGACAAGTTATGTTTAGGCGGTTTGAAAAACCGTGCACATACGCTAACGTTGAGTAGATTAATGGTTCGTAGCAGAGAGTTAGAACACAGAACGCGCTTGTTACGTCTTATACAAGATGGTGAACAACCTTGTCGAAGATTGTTCTTGGACTATCACGGTTTACGTTTGATTTGGAGTTATGTGATGGATATTTCTACGAACGAATCAGAAGAGGCTCAACATTTCCGTTTGGAAGTTCTAAAGACTCTCAATACACTGCCAATATCGAATAAAACAATGTTAAAAGATAGCAAAATATATGAGGTAGTTGAAAGATGGTCGAAAAGATTGTATCTTTCTCCAAATGGCGATTCCCCAGAAGATGATCAAGTTAAATCGAAAACGATTTGCGAAGACTCAAACAGTATGTCTGATAGCAACGAGAAGAGAAGTCCTGATGAACATCTGAATGACATTCCAGATAAGCATAATAACAATGCCGAAAGTTGTTTGCCGATTAATGAAGTTAAATTAGAAACTATAGAGCAGAATGTCATTCCTGATTTAGCTTCTAGTCTTCTGGCTGAATGGTCGAATTTAAAAGAAGTTTTTAGAATACCAAAAAAAGAAAGGATTGAGCAAATGAAGGAGCACGAAAGAGAAGCAGGTTATTTTCCGTGACATATCCATAATATTTAAGAAACTTGAATTCCTAATTAACAATTAATGTTTCATTTTTGTCGCAGATCGGGGATATAGAGAAGAGCTTGAAAAAGAAGAGAAAAGAAGCACATCGTACGATAGGTATATAATTCTTATATAATAATAATAAATTTTTTACAGTATTCAACAATCTATGCAACAGATAAACAGATAAATATTCTATATGTAATTTGTTAACTAATTTCATGAATTTCCATAGACATAGATCTGATAGATACAATCGGAATGAAATAGAGAAACGTAGTGACAGACGTCGTGGTCGAGAATCGCCAGAAACAGAATATGGCAGAACAAAAGATAAAAGAGTAGAAGAACGGAGTAGCCTAGTTCCTATACCACGTATGACAAAGTATGAGCGTAGGCAATTATTCGCATTGAAAGTTGCGAAAGAAGAGGAGGAAAGACAACGTCGTCAACAACAAGAATTGTGGCAAGAGCATGAGAATAGATGCTTAGCATTGGGTATAGATCCTCATACCACTGCCATGGTTGATCCACAAACTGGTTATCCTGTGTTTTATAATCCGACATTGGGTCAATGGCAACATTATTCCTCTCAAGGTCATTTAAATATATAATTATTTATAACAAAATTTTTTAGTTAGTATATTATGTATATTTTGATTTATACATGTAAAATATGTTTATATATATATTTTCTTAATATATATTTTCTAATATATATTTTCTTGAGAAAAATGTATAATGTTTTTGTAGATGGAGGAGATGTAGCGCAACAGTGTACTTCTGTATATGTAGAAGGTCCTCAATCTGCCGGTATAATAGGCCAAAGTCCTCACGTATTACCGTCAACACCTGACATGTCATCTGGAATTTCCTCTGGTGTGCCACCTGCAGCATATTCTTTAAGTCAAGCATCTGGATTCAACCAAACATCTTACTCTTTGATTTCACACCCGCAGACGTATCCCGAAGGACAACTATCTCTTTCAAATAGTTTAGTTTTTTTTTATAGTAGTATTCCATACATGTATACATATATTTGTATACATATGTATACATATATTTGTACACATATTTGTTTATTATATAATTCGAACTTTTTCTACATAAATTTTGCATCATTGCATAAAAAAATTTGCAGATCAACAGTTTTCGAACATTACACTCGTGGAAAATGTTACGAATCGACCGCAACCTGAAATTCCACCAATAGATCTACCACCAAAATGGAAAAGTGCAGTAGACAGCAGAGGTAGAACGTACTATTATCATGTAAAAGAAAGAATATCACAATGGTTGCCTCCACCACCCGATCATATCGGAGTACAGCCGGACTCGTCATCTACTTCGGAATCTAGTGAAGAATCTAGTTCATCGAATGAAGATGACGAAGATATTGATGATGATCATAACGAGGATCAAAAGAATGATGATGTGGAAATGAGTAACGTTTTATCAGAAAATACTGTGAGTGCGTCTAAACCAAATATAACTAAAAAAATAGGTAATCTTAATTTGATCGGAAGTTCGTTACCGTTTCCTGAGTCTAAAAAAAGAAGAGATGGATTGGTCCAAGAAAGAATTATTAGTGTGAGTGTTATTTCTTTTAGCAAATAATAAATTTAAAATGAATTATAAATTGCAATAATTTGCAAAAAAATGTATATTAGGTTTTTCATCATATAAAATTTCTTAATTTTAATACTTGCAGATTTTACATTTCTAGCTTTTATTTCCAATCAATCAATCAATCAATCAATCAATATATATATCGTTATTTTATAGCCACGTAGGGAAGAAGACCGTATTGATTCTAAAGTTTATAAAGAAATAAAAGAAAAATTACGGCGACAGAAGGAAAGAGCAAAACTGAAAGACCAATTGAGAAAACACAGACGAAGCACAAAAGTGAAGACTCACTCCCGACATGGACTGAGCAAACAATCGATACCAATATCAGGCGATATGTCTCCTACATCTGAACGAAAGATTAAAGATGCATTTAGGACAAACATGGCAAATGTGATGGTTCACTTTTTGAATCCATACAGAAAAACTGATTGCAAGCAAGGCAGAATAACCAATACTGAAGATTTTAAGCATCTAGCTAGAAAGGTACGTTGCGTCTAATGAATTAATCCCAAATATCTTGTGACAACGTTCTTCAACGATTGTACAATCTGTTGCAGTTAACACACTTTGTACTAGCAAAAGAATTAAAGCATTGTAAAAGTGTGGACGAGTTGCAGTGTAATGAAAATGTTAAACATAAAGCAAAAGACTTCGTACGTAAGTACATGAGCAAGTTCGGCGCAGTGTATCAAAAGAGTACTGATGACGATTAACTATGTAATTTATAAAACGGTGACAATTGTTATTTATTGTGCGAGTTCTGTGCGCTATTTCTCTGCAATCTCGGACTATTGTGAGATATATTTAGATAACGTGTGGGAGATGTTTGTAATTGTATGATTGTAAAATAGAAAAGTTTGTATATGTGCGTGATATACGGTTTTTTATGATTTAGCAGTTAATAAATTAGCAAATTTTTTAATTTTCAATATTTCTTGTGTAAATTGTACACACGTTTGTATGTATTATACGTACAAACTATGCACACACAAAACAAACACAACATACACTCACATATGTGCGATATCTTTTATAAATAAATATAACTTATGTGCTTCTATATATGTGTGTTAGTGCTCGGAAATTTTAGAAACGTTCGAATTTAATTAATTAAGAATTGCTCAGAGGTTCAATTGTTCGGAGAGTTCGAATCTGTTTGACGAATTATATATATATATATATATATGTATAAAAGTAGACGATAAAGAAATTTGTTTGTTTCTTTCTCTTGACCTATTATTACAATCTTTAACTATTATGAAGTAATCGAATAATTCGAACTGTCCAAGCTAGTTGTTCGTGTTTCTACTTCGAACTGTGAGTAATTTGTTGCAATTCGTTCGAATCTATTGTCTGAGCTCTAATATATGTATGCCTATATATGTACGGATATGCATATATATAGTATATATAATATATGTGTACATGTACGTACATATATACACAATATATATTTTTTTACACTATATATGCATATAGTGTGAAATTACATAATTCTGATAGTTGTGCATAAGATAATATTACTACTATTACTTAGCTTTCGCAATCGTGTGTTCTTCAAGTTACTAATCGGTAAATATTTATTTGTACAATGTTATAATATAAAATAAACTCTCCTGTAAATAATAGACACGCGTGAATGCTTTCCATCCTGTGCAACATTTATAAAAACACCGAACAAAACATGAAAATACAAATCTTGCGTTTATAAAATTAACTTTGTATCGTCTCCATTTTATCTACATGGTACAAAGGTTGATTCTGTGATGCGTGATTCTTGAAAAACGAAAGCAATGTAAAGTATTAAATAAAAAGAACTATGTTTATAACAGCAATTACTTGTCAATTGCACAATCTCCGTCTTTTAAACATATTTTAATAATTTGACTTTGAACTATAGTTTTATCGTTGCTTGACAAGTCGCGTCGTCTATATACATCGCATCTCAGATTATAAAACTGCCTACATCTAATGTCGTTATCGTTAACAGATAGCGACATTACATCTGCTGTAGTTACATATAGGTTACAATAGATAAATTCTGGATTTTGTATTCATAGCAAAAAAAAAAAAAAAAAAAAAATTTGAATTAAAGCAAAGAACTGTACTTCTTTATGGTAAGTAGCACAGTAGAGTTTTCCATGCATTCCCTACTATGCGCTTTTGGATTTTCCTTTGCGTCGCGGGCTTACAGTTGCGTAGTAGGTAGGGGTTGAGCGGTTTTCCGAGCATCAAAACAAAAAAACTCGCTGTTGGAAAAACATCTCAGCCCGTTAAATATAATATCAAAGTAATACACATATTTTGCACATTTTATATTAAAATTTAATATATTTATATATTTTTTAATATATTTGTTATAAAATATATTTTTAATGTTGTTAATATATTTAATATATATCTCTCTGATCGCGTCGATGCGCGCGTCGTTCGATATTTCGAGAAGAATCGCAATATCGCGCGCTTCGATACATTCGTTTTGGTGGGCGCGCGACACCGACGTTCGAACTTCTTCGTATTTCTCGCGATTATTATCGCGTCTTGCGCGCAATTCTCAGTGGTAGAAGTGTCCGACGTTCGTGGTAATACAGATTTAGCATAGCGCATTCGCTAGTAATGCTAATCGGTGAGTATTGCGATGAAATTATGTCCGTCTTTCCGCGAAACGCGTTTGCTGTGTGCAGCTACGCGATTACGCGTTTTTAAGGAACAAAAACGTGTAACAAAGAACGATGTGAAAAAAAACTATACGTGTGAGGAAGACGATTGTAGCAGCATCAGAACTCTGCAACCGTGCGATATTACTACGGAGCAGGATAGAGTGTAATC
>QVNZ01002227.1:0-18702 GCA_014825645.1 Pseudomyrmex dendroicus
TTTTTTTTTTTTTTTTTTTTTGTACGTGTACTCACTTCATTCATTCATGTGACTGCGAATGTAGCGATGAACGTGTGAATTGTAACAGAATTGTGGCGTAAAGCAAAAACACGTAAGAACAAGGGTTATCATTGCCGTTACGAGCGCAACCCACAGTATCCAAAATAACAACAATCGGAATTTCATCCAGAACGGACTGGAAACGTAATACTTCAGATCGTTTTCGTGAACTGAAAGAAATAAAAATACAAATGTGTAGAATGCGAGAGTTAAGTATATATATATTTCCCCTTATCGATAACAATCAGAGGAATGGCGTCGTAAGTTGGGGCTTTCTGAGTGCGAGCGAATGTGAGTTTTTCGTGAAGCAGTCTCATTTTCTATCTTGTTTTGTACACACAGCACACGAGACAACAAAAGTCTAAAGTAACACGCGTAAAGTTTAAATAAATTCCAAAACTATTATCTTCTACACATATTTTTGTTGCGTTAACGATTGCGAATATGTTATTAACACTTGTAACCGGTACTTCTTGTTCTCGACTCTTTTTTTCTCTCACTTTTAATCACGTGTTTATATATATCCGTTTTCAGATTTAATTTTTATTATTAGACGAGCGCGTGCTGGCGAGAAAATATGTTGATCTCTCGAAGTCTTCCCGGGGAATAAATCTCCGGGCCACATTTACCTACATATATTGCTACCACAAGCTGATATCTGGTGATCCCAAATGACCTCCGTACACACATATGTAAACTGTTTTTAAACTTCATGCAAGAGAGATAATAATAGCTTCGCTATTATTAACAATTATAATCTCGTTCAATCCGCGTATCGCTTCTTATTATCTTTAAAGATATTATTAAATCTCGCGGACAGGAAAAAGTCTTAATTAATCTTATTACATTACGTAGTCTGATTTTCTTAAGCATTTGCAACAAAATAAATAAAATTATTTAACAATAATACGGAAAAAAATTCCAAGTGTTTCTGAGGGAGTTCGGAGAAAAATTATGATTCGCTCTCATTATCTCACATCTTGTACATTTGATCAAAGATCACACAACATTGACATTTCACATTTGTCGCACTCTATTTATCACATACAAATTCGTTATCTTTATTTTATTACTACATTCTGTATCGCTATCACAGTTATAACAGCGCTTATCACTAAATGGAGTACGGATGCGAAACTTGACGCCTCGTTATCAGATTTCGTTGTGCTCGATGATGTAGTGGAAACGGTGGTGGTTTTCGTAGTCGCTGAAACACAGTATTCACAAATAAATAAAAGTGAGCGCGATTGCTCACACAAATATCTCGCTTTTATAGAAAAGACAGACAACAAATATTTAATAAGTTCTCTCTTACGTAAATTCTAATTAATTAAAGTCACGTACTTGGCTCGGGCGAAGGGTCTTCTTGTTTGCCTTTTAATACGAGCGCAGCGTTTGCTGTCAATTTGATATTATTCCGCGGAACAGAACTCCTAAAAACACGCCAATTTATGAGAACGTATTGATCATTACGTGATGTTACTTAAAAGAAAAAAAAACTAGATCATAAAGTATTATTAGTTTATTTTCGATTTCTGAAGCGAAACTTCTCTCACTGTTGTTTGTTCTCACGAGAGGAAAAAGCCCGCGCAAACTTGGTGAAGAATTTCTATAAATATTTAAATAACACGTACGGGAGAAAAATCGCATTAGAGGAAGTTACAACATCCAGCCATTCCTTCACATCAGGATATATTTTAGTTAAATCAACCACTTCCGTTCGCAAGCTCAAATTGATTACAGCGATGTACACGGGATGACCTTTCAGAAACCTGTTTTGATCAAAAGCATTCGTTACAGGAAAACGGTGCGATTGTTTTTAATTTTTTTTTTTTTTTTTTTCTAACGTGCTTACCTTTTTAACGCCAGTATACGATCGTGGTTCAAACTTGCAAGTTCGTAATCTCCGTTTTTAAAGACCACGTCTTTCCTTAAACTGGCCAATTTCTTGTACGTTTTCAAATTGCTTCTTGATAGCTTCTGTTGTCTTTCCACATTTCTATGAACGTAACTAGAATGAACAGGAAGATACGTTGTAGTATTTGTCGAAAATCCCGCTGAAACTTCCGAATTCCATTGCATGGGAGTCCTGAACGGATCTCTCGAAAATTTTTCGAACTCTTCCTGGCCTCTGGCGCATCCCATAGGATCGTGGGTGTCTTCCCAAGTTATGTTCGTGTCCAGCATGGCTATTTCCTCGCCGTAATAAGTGTACGCTTGCCCGGGTAAGAGAAGACTGAGCATGTGAAGGCCGTCGACTAGGTTGAAACTGATTCTCGTGGCCGCTCTCGAATATTCGTGATTTGAGAGCTGTTTCAAGATATTAATATAAGCACAATACGTCACAAGCAAAATTATTTTTTGTTTAACAGACAAAACCTTTACAAGTATTCCTGCAAAATCTTTTTTAATACACAGTTTAGTTTTTTACGAAACTCTTACCACCCAATTGGTCAGAGTGTTTCGCGGGAGAAGTTTCATCCACTCGTCCAAGATCTGTTTAACATTACCGGCATCGCTGTCGTTATGAATATTCTTGATGAATTTGAAATTGAAAGGTGGAATGCCTTTGTGCGTGCCGTTGCCGTAGTAAGCCATCAGATTCTCGTGAGAGGTATCGCGCGATTCGGCGATCAGCAATCTGATAAAATGTAAAACAATATTTTTCTCGTAAATAATTATATACATACAAGTTCGAAAGATAGTGGTGGTAAAAAGAAAGATCGTACTTCGAATCGACGTTCTGTTTCGCCAATGGACAATTATCGATAAATTCACGAAATCTGTAAAGAAGAGCCGTACTCTCGGGAAGACCGAAGGTGTAACTGTCGGCAATCAATTCGCTTCGCAAAGCTTCGTCCTCGAAGAAATACGGCACCGAATGAATGCAAAATCCGTCAACATCTCTTAGCAGCCAAAAGTGTAGCCATTTCTGTTAGTTAAGGCTAAAGTCAATTATTTGTTGTCAGATGTTCAAAGCAAAAAGAAAATCAACAGTGTTAATTGTTTCACAGAACGTTTTGTTTTCTAAAACTAAACGCGAGATCTTTGTGCGTTTTTTACGTCAATTAACTTGGCAACTCAATGTGTGTGTTACCATTAACTCTGTGAGTAATTTCTCGTTTCTCAAGTTAAAATCCGGCTGAGTGTGATGAAATTTGTGGTAATACCATTGTTGCCTCTTCTCATTCCACGTCCATGCGGACCCTTTGGTGTCATTGTAAGTGCTCACCTGCGTGAAAAATAACAGAAAGAAATATACCGCTTGTGTGTGAAACGAATAAGAAAATGTCAAGAAATTCGTCGATGCAAAATTTTGGCAAAATTTGTATCAAAAAATATTACGTAATAAATTGAAATTGTAGTATACCCAATTGTTCGGTGGAAGTTTTGTGCCGTTATCGTCAATCACATCAGCCCAAATGTAATAATCTGTAAACGGATCTATTCTCTCTAATGATTGCTTAAAAAATACATGTTGATCACTGGAGTGGTTCGGAATAAAATCCAGAATAATTTTCAATCCTGTAGAAAATTAGGCAAAATTACTTCGTGTAGAATAATTGTCAAAAGTCGCGTTAATTATTTTTTGTTGCAAAAAAAAAAAACATTGAGAATATCGCAAAGCTTTCAACGATGTAAGTTATTTTACCTCGCCTGTGCACTTCTTGCACCAAATTATCGAAGTCTTTCAAAGTTCCGAAGCGGGGATTTATACGCGTGAAATTGGAAACGTCGAATCCCGAGTCGTTGAACGGTGATTCGTAAATAGAATTTAACCAGATTGTCTCTATCCCGAGATCTTTGAGATAATCGAGCTGACTAATAATACCTGAACAAATTAATTTACACGTATTTTTTTGAAGTTTTTGCGTGGATAATGCGAGACTTATCAGTCACGCATATGTTGCACAACTCACCCTTCAGGTCACCCTCACCATCGCCGTCGCTATCCCGAAAACTTATGGGCCAGATTTGATAAACCAATGTGGTTTCCCACCATTCCTTATCTTTTTGTTCGTTGCTAGTCGCAACACTTGCCAAAAATCCTAAAGCGCTTATCAATGCGACGTAACGTGCAAGCATTAACATTGCGCATTTAAATATGGCAAACTTTATATGACCAATGAGTTTTTGCACTTTTTAACAAGTTAAAGTTTTCTCTCATCGATGTTTTCACACGGTTATCTTCGCAACTTTCAATCAAACTACAACAAAATCGGCTCGACTAAATCTAATTACGAACGAAAAACTGGTGCACGTAATTTGCATTTATATAAAAAAAAATTGCACTCATTCTCTCTTGATATTTAGACATCGATCGAAAAAAATATTTCGTAAAATCTTACACTTTCTTTGTAATTTTTATATGAAACTTGACTAATGAAGACTCATGTAAGAGCTCGAAACGTTTCACATTTTTAATATTTTTGCACGTATACCCTTACAAAAAAGAACTACTGTACAGTAACATATTGCGGCAGTGGTACGAAAGAATTACTGGCATTCTGTGTAATTGCCAGTAATATTCTCAGTGAATGCTGTAATATCTAATAATATTCTTGTGTGATTGTCAGTAATATTTATATTACTGACTTTATTTATATGTAATCGGCAGTAGTTGTTTTTCGTAAGGCTATAATCACTTTTATTCGAATATATTTATCCATCTTCTTCGAATATATTATCCATGTTTTTGCTCGATATTGGCCTTTCTTATTCTTATATTTCAAACTTTATATAAATAAAATACGTCTTTTTTGTACGAAGATGTGTAATTGCAATGTAACTCGCATCTTTTGCAAGCAAAATCTTTTTATTTGGTACTTGTTTACATCCTGTCGCTTCATGAAGAAACTCACCTGGAACGACGATTCGCTTGAGTCCACACCGCCTAAGCCTCCCTCGGTGGTAGTTTCCGCTTCTATCTGTTGATTGCGGTCAAACTTGAATGTTGTTTTTCGCGCTTCTACCGAATGTTGTCTCTTCGTGAGCGACGAAAAAATGAAACCGCAAAAATGTCACCACTCAACATAGATAATAATATGTTATCGATATTGACGCCCCGCCATTCATTCACGAAATTGTCGCGTTTTAAGGTAGGGATGCTTGTGGACCGACGCACTCTTTAGTTTGTGTTTTGTAAGAACAGTTTCTCCTCGGCGTTAATAAACATCTAGTCAATTTCTTTTCGCTTTGCGATGACGAGATTTTCTCATAATTTTATAAATTGCTGGCGATTAACAAACGCTTTTCTGATAGTGTCAATTATTTCGAAACATGAGCACAGATTTATAAGCTTTTTGTCCGTATCAAAATAACGTCACCGCAATAGATAATACCAACTTATCTTGATCATATTATTGACGCCTGATGCACGTTCACGTTTTTTTTTTCCATTAACGTTTAAAAAAAAGAAAGTTTCTCTTTCGTTTTTTTTTGTCTCTTTTGTTTTTGTCTGATTTCTATAAGACGCAACAATTAGATCATACGTCGTTATCAAATTGTGTACATGAAATAAAATGTGACATGGAAAGGTTTTCAGTGACAAATATGATAATAATCGATTGATATCACATTCTGATGTTGATATCAGATGACACATTTTATTAATATTTTCGGGATTTAGATTCGTGCACGATCAAATCTGTGCGACTGACGTAATTCACACGTGCGTATCAGAACAAAATGTATTTTGTAATAAAATACATTTTGTTTCAAATTTATTATCTTGATTAGCTATATTTATTTGTGTTTAAAATTGCCGAACTATTTAATTAAAAGATGAAATACTAAAATATATGTCTTAAAGTATTTTAATATATTCGGGAATTGTTCTATTATAGACCATGATAGAGATTTTTTACAAATGCTTACCGGCAAGATCATTATCTTAGATGTGGATTCTAAACAAAGATATTAAAAATTTCAAGAAAAACAATTCAAAAAACGCGGTTTAATTTCTTCCCTTTTTTGAATTTTTTTTGATACTTTAATATTTTTGGTAGGATCGTCAAATAAGAGATGAGGGCACTATTGCTGACTATAATATTCATAGAAACAGCACAATATTTTTATTTCTACACGTCTACACGATGGTGCAAACGGTAGTGCACACGGTGGAGGCTTAACTTCTGGTCTCTTAACAATACAAGTTTTACGGGACAAGGTTAGCCTAACGCCCAACCTCCAAACTGGAGGGCTAGCTGATTAGAGGCCCGATTAGTTTGCATTTCAATCGATAAATTTGACTGAAAGATACCGGCCCAGAAAAATCCGAAGGTGTGAATTCGAACTCGGGACCTTCCTGCTCATAGCCCTCGCAAGACCACTAGACCGATAATTCTATATATATATTATATATATAGCTCTCTAAAAGTAATTGATCTTGTGAATATCGCTGTAACGACCTGTTATGGAATGGAATTTGTAGCTACAAACAATAACGTAAGCGTTTTTGTATGAAGTTCTCGACTTTCAACTGTAATTGTTATTTAATATATATAAATTATATTACATGTGTGTATGTGAATGTGTAATCTGAAAATGCACGCAATGCAGAATTAATTAACAGTATTACCTAAAGACAAGGGTGAAATACAAAAGAGACTGGGTACTTAGAGGTGAGAATTCTTTAAAAAACAATGACTCGCTACAAGTAGTTAAATAAATAATCGATTTAATTATCAATTGTATAAACAATGTTACATTCTCTTTCGAGTAGCATTGAAGACTTTTTTTGTAACGTTAACGTCAAATCGATTTAATTGACTCGATTACGTTTTCAATTTCAGAAAAGCTGAAACACATTTTGTATATAATATATATATATATCCTAATACGATCTACATGTGTGTGTACGAAATGAAAAAAAACCCTATGACAAGCTATAACATTATGTAAAATTGTTCATCGCGATTTGAATCTATAACTTTTTTTTACTTAATAATTTATACAATATTAATTCTATTATTCTCTGCATTAGACAGCGAGATAATTCTATACACACAAAGGCCTTGCACGGATATGTTACGAGTTTTTAAACTAGGTTTGTGTGTGGTATATATCCTACATATATATCTAATAGCTCAATACAATTTTTCACAATTCAATTATATTTTATAAACAATTATTTTATAAACAATTCGAGAGATTTGTCTACAAATTGGCTAAAACTTATTTTAGATTTCTTCCGCCTGAAAAGAGAGAGATAAAGAGAGAAAGAGAAAGAGAGAGAGGAAGAGAGAATAAAAGAGAAGAGAAAGAAAAGGAGAGGAAAGGTAGATAAAAATATCGAATAGCAATCTACTTTTTACATATACAGTTGAACCTCCAATATCCAACGTTCTAATATTCGAACGTTCTATTATCCGCACGCTTCAATATCCGAATATTCTATTATCCGAACAGATTACATTTTCCTGCTTGTGTCCTCTACAATCAAAAATTTCTTTTCTGCTGCGAACAAGAACACGAGGGGGAAATAAAACTGTATAAAAAGTTGAGTTTGAAAGATTGTTCCTATATGATGGGATCAGCATGGTCATCTATTACGAATATCATGCTGGAAAGAGCATGGAGAAAGTTCCTTATCCATAACGAAGAAATTAATAAAGAAAAAATACTTTTGCAAGACACAAGAGAAATTGTTTCTATGTTGCACAGAATACCTGGATGTGAAGAATGCAATACTGATGATATAACAGAGTGATTTCAATCTGATCAAAACACAGATTTAATTAGATATTATTAATAATGTTACAAATTCTCGTCTTGAACAAGAAGTCTTGCAATGAAAGTGATGATGACTTTCGCACGCCGAATTTGAGACATTGAAAACAGGACTTAGATGGCTCGAGAAACAAACAGAATGTACTTCAACACAATAATGTAATAAAAAATTTATGTGATTTAACAGCAAAACAATATGGGATTCATAGATTTAAAAAAATATTAACATTTATTTAACTATTACGAACTTCTTTTTTTTCAAATTATTGTATTATTTTTTCTTTAAATACGTCTAATAATCATGATAAAAACGAGTGTTCTCTTATACAAAAACTCCTTTATCCGAATAACACTGTCTCCCGATTAATTCAGATACTAGAGGTTCCACTGTATATGCGTATATATATATGTATATGTATATAGAAAGAAACAATTCTGTACACTGTACACTTAACACATACTTATTGAAATCTGTAAAAACAGCTGTACAATTTTTCCTTCAACAATTGCCTTTTCCTTATAATTTTATATATTCATTATAATTATATTAGTTCTCTCTACTAGAATGGAGGGATTGCAGTTACAATAATAGTATGGCTTTTAGTTTAACGCTTGAGTTCACGTTTCCGAAACATGTAATTTTCACACTTTTTCTCATCTAGTATAAAACGCGCACATATACATACTACGAATGTGTGTATATAATAAAACAATAAAAAAATAACGTATTTTTTATCAGTTCAGATCGAATAAACTGATTGCTCCTACATATATTTATTATGAAAAATATTTAGATTACCTCTCTCTCTCTCTCTTTTTTCTTTCTCTCTTTATCTCTCTCTCTATATTTCTTTTTTTCTCTTTTGCTCGTTATGCTTGCTTACATTATTAGAAATATTACAACAGAAACAACACTTTTCAGACTTATACTCCGAAGAAATTATTATAAAAAAACGCTAAACTTTTTATATAGATATGTACGTGTTTTGTTTTTATATTAGTTCATTGCTTCAAAAAATTATCTATTATTAATTAAAAACATGATTCTTTAATGCAAACGTATATGTACAGTGTGTTATATGTACATCTCACGTGCGTATGTGTGTTAATTCTTTCCAAAAAAGAAAAAGAAAAACAAAACTAAAACAGTAAATCCTATAGCGATCTAAATATAATCATTATCTATATATATAATTACATATTCAATTAAAAATAAGTATAATTAATAATCATTTATTAAATGCGCGCCGAATATCCTAAGAAGTCTAAATGTTACAAATTAAATGTAAATAATATATTTCATAGAAAATTTGTTGCTTATTACGAAGTTTACTTACTATCACAGGAAATCGATTAAATATTTATTCAATATATATTACCAATATTCCGTCGCAAAGATTGAATGATAATGAAAATAACACATTGGCAAAGTTAAAATTCGAAATCGCAAAATCTTTTCGTTTTGCACATAATATACATTTTTTTTCTGTTAAGAACAAATTAGCAGATCTAATATTTCTGTATGTCAACATATGTGTGAGCGTACATAAGAGAATACAGCTAGTAAAACATGGAAATTGATCATATAAAACATATATATTGAAAAACCTTAATTTTAAATTACTTTATAAATAAATGAACATTTTAAAAATTTAACATTTTCACAACACTTCTGTTTATATAAATCTGAAAAGAAGAAATCTCCTGATCTTTTCAGAATATGTCAATTGTTTCAAGTTTTCTCTACTTGAATTATAATTTTGTACATATAATATACGATAAAAATCTGTTTAAAAATTTTAAAATTTCCGCTAAATATAAAATAACAAAGTCTATTTCAACGTTAATAATATTTCTGATTGTTATTTGTCTTTTATATATATACATACATACATATATATATATATATATATTTTTTTTTATGTATATACATACATATATAAGTTTGTTACATATAATAATGTCATAAAAATATCGAAATTCTACTGAAATTGCATACATAGTTAATATATAGAAATAATTCTGTGTTAAAAATTTATGGAATTATGTATTAATTGAAAACGGTAACGCGAAAATTATATATATATATATATATATATATAATTTATATATATATATATATATATATATAAATCAAGATTTACAACTACGCTAATTTTTTTTTCTATAATACAGTAATAATCGTTTTTATTTAACATAAATTTAACGTCTAACGTTGAGTTTTACACGGGCGAGAACTTCTTCACCAAAGAATGAGATTACGAATTGTGCAATCAACAACACAGCCGGTGTCATGTTTATGCACATACATCTCCAACATATCGAATGAAAGGTGAAAAAAAATAAATAAATAATAAATAGAGATTTCTGCGGCGACAAGATGTTTAACGTTCTGCATAGCATGGTAACAAACCAAAAAGGTACGTTAAATTATTATATTACATTGCGCGATTCTCTTTGTTCTGCAATGTTCCAAAAATTAATAATATTATCTCAGTGCAATTTATATTATATAAAATGCAGACATTATTAAATAGAGAAATTTGTCTTCGTTAGCAGAAGCGTTAATTTTTAATGTAATAAAAATGCACATGAATGTTCCAAGATTTGTGAATAATAAATATTATTTTTTTTTAATTTACAAATTTTTAGTTAATTTACGAATACGTGTTCTGTATGCAATTAAGATAAAGAAACTTTGTCTACAAAAAAATAAATATTCTTCTGTTTTGACGACAGGATCGAATCAATATTTGTAAATCCGTCGTAAATTAAAGTTTTGTTTTCAAGTTTATAGGAACGCGTGCAGATTTTGTATATTTGTCTATCACCGTCGTAGGTAAATCAATGATTGCCAGGCTTGGTCATCGAGTTACAAGACACGTCAGGGACGTCGTCCTTTAATCGTCTCGTCAACGTGCAATCATCTAACACTTTAGCAAGAGTGTTGTCGTAATTACCCAACGTTCGTATGTCTGATAACGTACCCGATAAATTAATACTATCTGCCGTAAGCAAATTGTTATCTAGCCTTTTATTTTCCATATTCTCGTTACCATTTCTCTCGCTTTTGTCAGATCTTAATGTATTGTTTAAACTATGATCAAATTTTCTGAGATCATTCTGGATACTCTTGATGGTATCGCTGTTGTTTTCGTATCCCCGTAATAAATTGTTCTCGTTCTCGTATCTACGATTAATGGAATCGGAATCGAGATACCTGAACGCGTCGTCCTTTCTCTGACTTTCGAGGATCTTCCTCGAGAATCCCATGTCGTAGTGATCCGTGTCTATGCGCTGATTCAAACCGTCCATCTCGTACATCCGTTTCGTTAACTGATTATCAAATCCTGCTCTACTAGCTAAGTGGAGGTAGTTGTCATCACCAATGGGAGCTTGTCTGCAAGAAAGAGAGCACGACGCATTGCGGATATTAATTTTTTGAAATAATATTCAAAATAACTAAGTAAATACTAAATTAATTAATTATCGCAATACGTACTTGCTGCCGTATTTGGTGTCGCGTGCCAGTTTTCTAAAATAGGCTCTGTGTTCACGCTGCAACGTGCACGCCGCTTCTTTCAGTGCGGTCAAAGTCTTGAAACAGGAAGGTACGTCTTCTATGGGCGATCCTCCGTCCGGTATAACCGACATGTCACTAGCACCGTAAACCGCCTGACATTCACACGCGTTTTTCAGTGTTTCGAGTCGCGGCATATTTGTAAGTATCAAAGAATGTATCCGTTGCAAATCGCGATCGGGATCCAGAACCATTCGCAGACCGGCCTCGACACCCGGCGACACTTCGCTGCATCCTGGTGCATTCTCAACAATTGCTCGGCAACTATAAATTACGATTACATTATTGTGTGATATTAATTTCATATATAAAAAAAACTATTTATGTAGAAAACTTACCAAAGCCAATGGCCGTTGATGTACGCGCTCGGATGATATCTTTCCAAACGATTGCTATTTGTCTGACATATTTTTGTGAGAATGTCAATCCATTCCTTCTCCTCGACACAATTAGCAGCCTGAACATACAATGCCCTCTGCGGTTGAATAATTTGAAACATGTTTTTCATCTTGAAAGAATCCTCGTGAAGTCTCTCCACTGCTAAAATCTCCTCTAGTGGTATTCTACACAATGGTTCTTTGCCTGTGAAACATTTTGTGTATTTTTTGAGCTTTTATTTCTTGAGGGAAGAAGGAGGAGAGGAACAAGTATTGAGAGGAAATATTTACCTTTTGTTTTGGAATACGTCAAATCTTGCGTAGTAAGTCTAAAATATCTCCGCTTAAAATTCTTACGACCGAATCGTTTTCTTCCTTGTGCCCGTTTAACCATTAATCTGTAGGAAAAAAACAACAATTATACAATTAAAGGGACGTCATTTTTAAAAAGATGTTTTCATCATAGAGAGACGAATAGAAATTTAGTTCTACGACAGTACCAACCTCTTGCAATCGCAATCAGTAGTATGCATAAAGACAAAGTACAGTCTATTAGAATGATACAAAGTTTTAATGATTTAATTTAATTTTCACGTCTTTAAAGTAATAAAAAATAATTTGATTTTAAAGAATTTATTAGTTGTTAACAAGAGAAAAATGAAAAAACAAAATAATGTTTGAATTAATGAGTCTTTGAACCTAAATTATTAATGAATACTTTGAACCTACCCTTCTTTGAGTACTACTGGTTGTTCTTGCGGCACTGTTGGACGCATCTTAGTGACACCGCTAGAATTACTACTGGTCGATATTAACTCCAAAAATTGCTTGACAGCTTGGATATGTCTTTCTGTATAAAACTCTCTGTAAAATAACGAAATATTACACGTGAAGATAATTTACCTTCTCTCTTTCTCCTCTTTCTGTTTAATTTCTTAATTCCAAACACAAATTGTTTCAAAACTGTGTTAAAAATCTTACCTATATACACATTCCATATATTCTTCTTTACAAACGCTACCTGCTCCTCCTCTGCAAGACACCAAATTGCCAAGACTTTGAATTGTCTTAGATATTAACGTTAATGTTCTATTCGTTTGCGAATCCTGCAACAACATACGTTTCGTGCAAACTTAATGATTGCTAAAAATACAAGTATTTGTCGCACTTATTATAATACTTAATTACTTACAATTTGTTCCGTAGTAATATCAAATAATCTTGGACCCAATATTGCAGGAGCGAAAAATCGTAAAAAAATAAATCCACTGATGACCGAGTATCTGACTTCTTTATTTTTGGGAAAGTGAGTTGCAGCTAGTTCTCTTAAACACCAAAACATCTCGCACATCAAAGGTGGACACCTCACTCCCGACGTGGTTATAGCCGTAAATACTCTTTCTACATATTCCTGTAAGAAAGTAATTATCAATACACACAACTTGCACAATCGTGCGTCACCTTACGATATCAAGTACACACGTATATGTATTCATAATTTAAATACCTTCAAGTTCGCTAAATTTGTCGCTATTGTATTACCATCCTTGACCCGAGTTGGATCTATTTCACATGGTTTTTTTTCAAGGAAGACTTGTTCCATCGCGGGTCTGAGAGTACTGTGCAAGTAATGAAGACCTGCTAATCTCATGCCCTCGTCCATCATTTTGCTCACTAATGTATTACCGCGAAAAATTGTCGTTGGATCACTTAACATAAAATTAGACAAATTCGTCAATCGCTATTTGTACGGTTGATTAGTTTTCGCGACATTTACTTCCGAAACGAAATTGATTTACTCACGTTAATTTAGAAATCTCATGACTAGCAAGTGCTCGCATCACGGACACTAATTGCCCGTGATGCACCAATACTCTAACTAATGGTTGTGCAGCTTCCATTTTACTAGCTACGATTTCGCCAAGTATGTAAACAGCTGACGATGTTATGGGTTGGACGTCAACGCTTTGTAGTAATAAATTTCTAAGTCTATCGTACACCTCGGATGGAAAAACATGATCAGCTGTGTAATGAATTTTCAAGCGCAACGATCCCAAACTCGGTAGTGTACCAGGTGGTGTCGAATTGCTCGAAATTTTACTCGGACGATGTTTTGCTGCTCGGGGTTGTAAAAAATACCTGAGCGCACAATTAAATCAATGTAAACATTTTCTCGGATCGAATCGACGATGCAATTAAGTAAGATAAAATAACAATACCATGCAGTCGTCGAACTAGTTGATAGTTTTTGTAATCCTTTCAGCGTAAGTCGCACTTCGCCGAGAAACACCGGTTGTTCTCCCATACCGGCGGATGCGTGCCACAGACCAACAACTACTTCTCCAACTTCGGCTCCTTCAATAGAATAATGAGAGACATCCTTGTCCTTGGTCTCTGTCAACTCCGGCTGCAGCACGAAAGGAATCGACTTTATCTATTCTTTTATGTGAGAAATAACGCGGCAAAAATGGAAAAGAGATCAGCGCATTTTTTTACCTCGAATACAAATGTCTCGTTGAAATATGGTGACGATGTCTTCTTTTTAACTTTTGTGCGTTTTGATATTTGTTTACCATTACTATAGATGACTGTAACAGTTGCGAAAGGATCACAGCTACCATTTTTAATGGTTAGTTCACTACACTCTATTATTCTGCAACACAATAGCGCGAGATAATGTTATTGAATGTTACACCAAAGAGGTCTGACAACATATCTAGTTACTCCAATTCGCTTACTTTACTGTAAGTTTAGGCTGAGCGTGTTGAGAGACCTGAGATTGCAAAGCAAGCTCCAAGTGAGCCTTACCCTGAACCTCGGAGTCGGCATCAACTGGTATCAGAGGAAACCAATGCTCCTTATTATGATATGTTGCTAAATTCTCTCTTTTTATTGCTACCTTTCCCAAGATTTTATCCTGCTTTAAATGTCTGTCCCGATCGTACACATAAATGCCAAGGTAACGAAATTTTCTCGGTACTTCGAACTGAAACTCCTCTCCAAAAAATGGACTGTAAAAAGAGTAAACATTTTTCACTTGTAAATGTGATTCAGGTCAATGTTTATTAAAATTACATGTACGTTTCAATTTACAAAAACTCACTTAAGAGTTCTCTCCATAGTTGTTGTTCTAAATATCTCTTCTTGATCCAGTGACAGCGCACAATAAACATCTCGCGCACCCGGAGATCCATGACTTCTACTTTGAAGATTTTTTGCCTCTCCTATAAAAAACACTTTATTAGTAAAAAGTCCTATAAAAAAAAACTTTATTCAGTAAGATGGAAGTAAATCATTCATGAGTTACAGTTTTTTTATTTATTATTTAGCTTCTCTACTTTGTATTTTACTGTCATTCTTTCGTATATTATTTTTATACCTTAAAAATGATGTAAAAACTTCGTTCTTGTTCGAAAATATTCGAAAATGACCTAATTTTATCATTTAAATGACATCAGTTACATGGTCATCAGTCAGTCGTGTCAATGAGCGTCAATTAGAAAACAATGAGAACTAATTTCTTTTTCTAAATAAGAGGGAAATTTTATATGTTTTGTCACACACACACATGATCGCCGTAATCTCACACATCTTCTTTTTTTTTTACATTTGCGAAAAGTAAAAACAAAAACCATGTACGCTCGAGCGACGTTTATTCATTCATTCAACAAAGACGCGCATTTTACGAACACAAAATCGAGACGCGAGGAACGATTTCAAACAGTCGCCGGACTTTTTTATATTCGTTCGTGATCACGTTTTCTCGCCGTACTTTACAATTGTGCGGGACACGCGCAAGCACGCAGCAGGCGCACGTATATGCACACATTTATATTCACACATCGCACTTCCACATATGCGCGTGCATATGTATGTACACACACATATATATATATATATGTATATTATACATACACATATGCACCAAACATGCGCGCGAGCGCGCACCACGCACACACCCACACACACCCGTCGCATGCACACTCGCACACATATGCGGTGTACGTGCGTGCGCGTGTAGGAGGACAACGACGCGTGGGAGTTGAGAATGTACGCGTCGATCGCACACACTGGCGAATTTTGCTATGAAATTCACAGAGACGTCGCCGTCGATCATCGGCCGATTCGGTAGGATCGGGATTCGTCGCATCGGGCCACGGAGTCGCGGTGACGCGCGTTTTCGCCGTCCGCGCTCGACGTTCCCGGGACGGCGAAACGGACAAAAAGGTGGAACACACAATCGTAGGAGTCGAATTAGGTGACATCCTGAGCGCACAGCACACACGGGTAGTACGGCTCGCGGCTCCCGGGAAACGCGGATATTCCCGCGGGATATGTGTCCCAAGTCGGCGGGAACGCCGCGTTACCGTCGCGCCGCGATAACTTCTCGCGTTAACGTGCGCGCACGACGGTGTTCTGCCTACCGATTTTGATCCTTAGCCTCTCTTCAACGCGAACTAGGCGCGTCTCCTCGGCCATGTTACCTCCATGACACTACTGAGTGACTACACGAACGGAACGCAAGCGGTTCGTTCATTCTGTGAATGGGTCTGAGCCAGGAACGTAGAGCGCCGCGTCGGCACCCGCGTCGCACGCGCCCACCTCCCGGTCGCGCCTCCTTCCCGCTTCTCTGTCTCACTTTTTTTCTCTCATTCTCTTCTCTCTCTCTCTCTCTCTCTTTCTCTCGCATCGAATCCCCCTCCCGGTATCACGCGATTCTATTACTTCCTTCTTACGTCTCTCGCTAAGTACGCGCTTTTGCAGATGCACGGAAAACGAGACCGTGAGGAAGAAGTGTCGGGAAATGAGTTACATTTGTCTTCTCGCGGGTATGTCAATTTTTTTTTTTTTTTTTTTTTTAAAGACTTGAATTACGAATGCAGCGACGATCGTCGAAACGTGCGCGAAAAACTGCTTCCTGATTGTAAAGACCGTGTTATGATACTGATAATGGCAATGCGGCAGATTATAAGCGCGTCGACGACGATAAGTGGAGTTTGTCAATGAATTTGTTCGTCATTAAGCTCCCGGCGGTGTTTAGATAAAGTCAAGCGCGCGTTTTAACGATGGATATTGACGTATACAATACCTGCGCGTTTTTCCGGTATTGTAAAGCATACACACACAGTCGTCGTATTTCCTACACACAGGACGAATATCAAGCAACGCTAGTTAAGGAAGCAATTAACAGATTTCAACTGATAGCATCGCTTATTTTAGAATTTACGGAAGACAAAACGGGGAGAGAGGAATGTGAAGTGGCTATTATATCTCTGACCCGTAAAATCCGGCCGTTTGACTTTCTTTCCGAAGTCAAAAGACAGTAGTCGAAAAAGCGTTGGCACGTTCTAGCATCAATTAAAAATTAAACGCGCAAATTATACAAATTTTAACAAACCAAAAAAAAACTCGCTCGAATTACTTCAGTGACCGAGCGAGATTTCTCGTTTCCGTACGTAACCCTCTCTCTCTTTCTCTCTCTGTCTCTCTCTCTCTTTGTCTCTCTCTCTCTCTCTCTCTCTCTCTCTCTCTCTCTCTCTTCTTTCTTCTTTTCCACAAAACGATCGCTCAATGAAGTCACAAGCTGAAGGAAATACGCGCGACGCTCCTCGAACGATTCAAAGTGTCTATTCATTTCCTCGCTGCTATATAGTTTGTCTCCGATTGATCATCCGCGTGCCTGTGGCATGACTGTTGCTCGCTACGGGGTTGACAATGTACCCGGTGTCCGTAAGGATGCCAACTCTTTTCTCGTCTCTCTTTCTCTCTTTTTATCGCGGTGTGTGTGTGCAATTGCACACACGCGCGCGAGCATAGGGTTAAACCGTCGCTTCTCTCCGCTCTCTTTCGCCGCGTATATACGCACGTGTGTATACACACTTTCTCGTCTTCTCTATCTTTCTCAGTCAAGCGCGTCCGAGATGCCTGATTCTCTCTCTTTCTCTCTGTTTATTTCCAAGAAGAGTCTGTGTGTGTTTTTTGCCTACATGGACGGAGAGAGAGAGAGAGAGAGAGAGAGAGAGAGAGAGAGAGAGAGAGAGACCGTCTAGGCTGTACTGGCGAGAGCGCACACACACGGACGCGGGTCAGTTTGGTTCACATTGGTTAACTGCGTGCGTGTGTAAGTGGTGAGCCACTTCCTGATGGCGTAATGGCCCGCTTCCTCTCCCTCTCTCCGCTTTTGTGCGCCACCACGGGCCACATCGTGGTCCTCTCTCTTTCTTTCTCTCTCGGTGTGTGTTACTTTCCTGTTTTCCCTTTTTCCCGCTTTTCCCCCTTTTTCTTTTTCTCGTTCATTGATACAATACATATCTCGGGAGGTTTAGTTTCTCTCTTTTCTCGAAGAGATTGCATCTCCGCGCGAAATTTCATTGTGAGATCGAGCGCCCGGTTCGAAGATACAGAATTTCCCGGGATGTGTGCAAGACCGGGAAATGTAAAATCTCAACGCTGGAAAAGAGACCGACCGACTCTCGCGAAACTTTTACAGTCCAAACTGCTAATCTTCGCGGTTGGGAAAAAACGAGAATATTTCGAGCGAGAGAGCGAGAGGAGAGCAGCTCGGTGGATCGATAGATCGTCGCGAGAATCGCGAGAAAGAGAGAGGCACTCGTCTCGGCGTGCATATGCGTCGCTCGCGTGTGTGTGCAAACTTACGAGGACTTTATATTACCACCTTTCCTCTTTGTTGCAACTCCTCGACTTTGCGCGCGGCAAGCGCAAGGTTACGCACGTCGCGATAAACATTTAACCGCGTTCGAGATCGCACACACACAACGCAGTGGATCATCTTCTTCGACGAGATCCTTCGCGAATCGACGATGACGCATCGTGACGCAACGCAAAAAAAAAAAAAGAAAAAAAAAAGAACTGGCGTTAGATCAATTTCTCTTCGAGCGCGTTGCGTCGTTTCCCGCCGCGCCGTGTCCTCTCTCTCTCTCTCTCTCTCTCTCT
>QVNZ01002228.1:0-40367 GCA_014825645.1 Pseudomyrmex dendroicus
GGTGGTACCCGTGGTAATTGAAAAGCCATGTCGTTAATGACCGGGAGAGAAGTGTAACGTGCCGAAGTTTTAATATTTCGAATAAAGCACTCCATCTTCTCTTTCCGAAGCGATGTATCTCTTTTTTTTTTAGAGAAATATACACATACATCGTGTTTTTAAATAAATATACATATATACATAAAAAATATACGTATAAATGTGCATATACATTGAGTGCATAACTATTAAAGACGTTCGTGTTCCGGTACGGAAGTGGTTCAACTTCTCTCATTAATACATCGAAAGTTCTACATGGAAGAGAGAGTTAGTGTGCCCTAACTTCATACACACACGAAAGATTCAAAGTGAGTTGATTATCACGCGCTCTCGATTACACTTGCTATTATTAAGTTTAACAGTCAAGAGCATGTCAGAGTGTGTGCGCTACAACTTGCTTACATATTGATATGCTCGATTAATAATTTAAGTTTGCGATGTTGTTACCGCGCAGCCGTTATTTCGTCGTTTTTTCTAGCACTTTACCGGAAATGGGACGAAAAAAAAAAAAAAAAACAGAGACGAGAATTCGTAAGAAGGGTAAAAAAAATTGCGTAACTTCTTTTGAAGTTTGCTTCGCGTACACGAGCACAAGACGCACAGGTGACTGCGTCATCGCACGGGTGGTGGTGTGACCGAGAAAAAGAAGAAAGACGTAGCAAGAAGGAAAAAAACTGCGTCGGTAACGCTGGAAAACTCGCGCGGAGCAACGATACGCGGTGCAAAAACAACTCAGGTTTCCGCTAACATTTTCTTTTCTCCTCGTGCGCGCGATGAGAACAATATCAGGGATTTTAACGATTCCACGGCGATTTTTTCCCAGCAGTTTGCTCTCGGTGTTACATAATTTTTGAAAAACAAAATAAAAAAAAAAAAAAAAAAAAAAAAAAAAAGAAAACTGCGATATGAAGAGAAATTTGCTTTTACTCTTTCTCTCTCTTTGTTACATTATTGTGATAAATTATAAATATTAAAACATTAGCACTAGAGAGCGATAGGATTAATTATAAGAAAAAAGTGTACGACGCAAAGAAATGGCGAACACTGCTCGGGGTAATTTATAATTTTAATTAATTAATGAGATATAATGTGTCAGAGAAACCGGCGCGCGCGCCCACGTCACAAAACTCTCGGATAAAAAATCAGACAGGCGCGATTAATTTTTCATTCGAGGTTATTGCCCATCAACGAAGTAATCCGACGTCTCGATTGCTGTCGTTACCGGTGGAATGCGCGTGTTCGCCTCCGCGACATGATATCGTAAATTTTTAATTGAAGCGAAATCTCTGAGGACGAAGAAAAATATACGGGATCTCACGGAGAAATGACAGATTGTGGAAATCCCAATGAAAGATCTCGAATGCGATTAGATGCGATGAGAGACGAAATCTTGCGAGTGAAGACCAACCGGGGAAGAAGAGAGAGAGGAAGCAAACCAACAAGAGAGACCAACAAAACTTTGGCTAAAACGAGAAATCGGTGGAAGCGATATCAATCGCGGCTAATGATTTCCTTATCAATCTTCCATTATTTAAGTCTCATCATTTACGTGAAAGAGCGAGGAAAAACGCTGTTCCGACATTCTGGGCACCTCTTTGCGACACACAACTGTACATCTAAGAGGAAATTTAAAGATTTACTCTGTTCCAGGATGCTTTGTCGCATTTGTCAAGGAGAGGAGATTTTATAAGAGGTGTTTCGCGAGATATTCAAATAGAGAACAAATGTAAATAGTAATTTTGATCGAAGATGTATAAAAAAATATATGTATAGAAAAAAGAAATATATAGCTGATAATAAGAGAAAGAAAAAGAGATTAGATTAGATTGGAAACGTTTATTTACAAAGCGCGGGAAAATCCTCTCAAGCGCGAAAAATTAACAAACTAAAAAATTAAAAAAAATAAGAGAAAGAGAAGTCGAAGTCTCTCGAAAATCTTCTTCTACCGTTCTTTGCGCGGTATTATTTAAATCACAAGCTTGTTTATATTATTACCATAAGAATAAAAATTGATAAAGATATAAAATGTTTAAGAGTATATATATCTTTAACTAATGTTTAAGTATATATATCTTTAAATGTTTAAGTATATATATCTTTATTAAAATGCAATTGTTTCTTCGAGAGCTTAACGCGAACGCTGTGATTAAGAGGAACATCCGGAGTGTTTCAATATATTTAATATTGAACACTTAATTTTATTTGACATGTTTATTACGTTACGTTCATCAATTGATTAATGGCTGAAAATTTCATTCACCTAAAAACGAGAGGGTGGGCGGACAGTGAGTTGGTGGTGAGAATACGGGGTGGGAAAAGAGAACTTCGAGGCAAACCGGTTAGGGGCGCTACAACGTCGCCAACATGGCTGTCGCAGCTTGATACTCCGAGTCTCGACACATCCGGAAAGCCGTGTTTCGTGTGCGTTCGCCAAGGAGTTGTAGCCCGTTTCGCGCGAGCAGAAAAGTCACGTGAGTAGAATCAGACAACGGCGATGAAACAATTTCGCGCGAATATTCGCGAACACGAGCGAGAAATAACTTTTGTGGAAAATATATTTTTGTCGATCGGATCGAGCATTATCCAACATACGGCTAGCCTGCGTGCGCGTTGCATGGCATACGTGTATGTGTGTATGTGTGCGTATCCGTGTATCATTGTATATAATTGCGTCGGTGTTTCGAGACGCGTGTCTACTACATCGGCGATCAATAAAACGATGGCGAAGGGAATATTTTGACATAGTGTGCGTCTATTTTCGCCTTCTAAGAACGTCCCACCTTCGGATTTTCGCTGTTTGTGTATTACAACACGTTTGTGTTTTCATCTCGTTTGCAACGTCCACACCTTGTTCCCACGCACACACAAACACATCTCATCTCTTTCCGGAAGCGGTCGTCTGACATGTCCGTTTCGCCAATGATATCTCACGAGATGTCGCGTCGGGGATGATAACGTCGTCGTATATGTACATTAAACGATGAATTGCAATGACTTTTTGCACTTTGCCAAAAAAGTTGGAGTCTTAAAAAATTTATTTTCTCTTCTCGTGTAAACTTTACGTAATAATGAAAACTGAAAAACGAGAAATTAACGTGAAAAACGTGCGCGACGAAGCAAGTAGATATCCCGTTGAAATAAATGACTCAGCGCTAGCTTTATTTTGCCGACGATGATTTGATTGATAAAAATTGAAGTTGAATCTTCTCGTCTTACGTTTAAAAAGCGAATTTCATGGAGAGACAAAAGACTCTTACTCAGTATATTTTTCTTAAAATTAAAATCAATTCAAAATTTGATTTCTCTGAAATAACAAAATGGAGCATCTGGTTCTTGCTTCTCGTAAATATTATTTGAGATGTTCGAATTTAAGACTGCACGTAATGGCGAAGATATTGACACATCTCGTATATGTTATATATCGTTGTGTCGCACGATATGGAACTATCTCCGTGCGACCGTCAAAGCGTGTCATGCGATGGCACGATCTGACAACAACGAAAGTGCAGTCAGCAATTCGGCAAATAAACTGCAACGTTTTTTAGTCCGAGACGATCGAACGCGCCTGACGAGAAACTCCGACGTGCTTTTTACTAGGTATCCTGTTGCAAACAGTAAATGCATCTTCGGTGTATATTCTCGACACGTACGATATATATATATATATCGCTTATATAATATGTACATATCTTGGAGAAACTATATCAAAGATTTTCTGTACAGAAAATCTTCCACAAATAACTAACACAAGAAAATTTATAATATATAATATTCGTTAATCTTTTGTACATGTTTTTTATGCAAATATTTTATAAAAAATTATGTCTGTATATATATATAAATACATATTATACATAATATATATTTATATTATTTAATTATATATATTAATGTATTATATATAAATAAAAGAGGAGTAAATTTTAATATTCTCTAGAGTTGGTTGCTGGAAAATGAGTCAGTAAATTACTAAGAGTTACTGACATAAAAAAGGCTTTTTTCCTTTGATTCAAGGAAAATTGCAGATCTGTGGGATAGTATATTTTGCAATGCCGTTCTATTTGATAAAGTCGACATTGAGTCCTATGAACTCTGTCCCTTGAAGCCTCGCACGATGTGTATATATCTGAGATTTAATCAGAAATCTCTTCTCTTGTCTCCTTTTCTTTGACGGTGGTCGAAATTGCGACGAAAGTGATCGTAGTCAACCGTCAGTCCGACATCAAGCACGTAGAGTTCATTTGTCTTCTAGCTATCAAATCTGAAGCTTACATCGAAATACTTTTATCTGGTTGGAATAGATATGGAAAAAAATTGTTCCTAATCATGTCTATTCTTTTTTATTAAAGAAAATAATTTGCTACGCGATATAATATGTGTCGTAATGTTCACGAAATTTGTCATGATTTTGCAATTAGAGATCTGGATAAATAACGAAGAATTGCGATCAATTATCTGTCCGGGGTTAGTAAAACACTGTAAAAAGTTTTCTGTGATTTAGTGACCGGCTTAAATAGTTAGTTTCATCCATTTTTCTTCCGAGACGCTTGTACGTCTTTATTACTCCTTTCACCGCATCTATTATTCACTATCTTCTCTCCTTCAAACGGCCGCGGTTACGTCTTCAAGAGAAATTATGTACTTAGATGTACTTGTACTTTTTTTTATGGCAAAAAATACATAATTACATAAAGCGCGTAATGAGCGCAAATAGAGTAATTTCGAACTTTTCGCGTTGAACAATTTCTGTGAACTCATTTAAAGCATAATTGTCTATGTAAATTTAAATAGAAATCTTAAAGATTCGTGAGAGAAGTTAAATTACTCAAATCTTGTATTACTCTTATATTAAAAATTCTTTTCAAAATATAAGAAATACTGCAAAAATACGCAAAATACTGCAAAAATATCTATTTAATATCGAAAAAGAAGTTTACCTTCGCATTTCTCTCATTTTCCTTCACTTATCGTTCAAACGGTTTTATCGCCAGAACGTGATGTTTGTTTTAAAAATAGGACGCGCGGGCTTTGACGGATTTTAATTAGAAGTGAAAAATTAATTTCATATTTCGCAAGAAAAGAACTATGACGGGGAGGGTGAATATTTCAAAGAACAATGTTCGCTCTGCACGTGTGATCGACCACACGTATAATATAATCGGGATTGTTCTCATTCGTTAACGTGTCAGCTCGGTGGTTCTCGAACATACAACGGTCCAGAGACGCGAAAAGTTTCAATAACTCGATAAAGTGTTTCACTTGTCGAGAATGCGCAACACACGAGTAAACGATTTGGCGGGCAATAATGCTCGGCAATGTCAGGCGCAGTTCGATTGTTTCAGAAACAGTTTGTGATGATATAGTCGTCATCAGATGAAAGTGCATAATATAAAAATGCTTATCTTTCATAGGATTGTTGTTCGAAGTGTTTATAAGCGAAGATTAGATGTAGTTTATTGCGCGATAAGCAGCTGTTCCTGTTTGTTTTTCCACGAATATTCGTGTTTTGTCAAATTTACAAATTTATACAGCGAGTACGAAAATTATCGTAAATTGCGAAAGATGAATAAGGGATGAATTGTGTATATTGGCGACGCCAGTTGTCACAAAGTTTTAGAATATCTTAAGCGCGATATTTCACTTGCGCACAGTAGCGTCATTAACGCAGTCGAACGTGGAACACCGAGTGACCCAAATCCACTCTCGGAAATTTTGCAATCGCGGGGTGTCACTGGCATTCCATCGCCGCAAGTGACACAATTACCTCTTACAAAATACGTTTCCACCGCTGTAAACCAAATTCAATTCCGATGCGAGAGACTGCCCGTGGGCGTTTAAACCGCGCATTCTTTCTCTTATACATGTCAAAAAAACAAAAACACTTTTGCCACCACGATTTGAAACAATAAATCGGAAAAGTAACACTCTTGAATAATAAATTTTTTTTTAGAGGTTAAAGTTTGTTTAACAATGTATTTACTTCTTTCCAAATTTATAATTTTTTACTGTAGATCATTCGATATTGTCGACTGTCATTCTTGGGTTTCGGTTTTTTTGTAGCAGTTATCAATAATTTGCATACACTTTTTTTCTTAATATTTATGTAAATTGCGTGATGCAATTTGACAAGTTCAGGTGAAGACCGAGTTTTTCGTAAATAAATCACGCGGGTTTTCCCACGTCGTAATTTGTGTCGATGTCGACCGAGCAATTTGAAAAAAAAAAAAAAAAATACGAGCGAGGCATGTCTACAAACGCAGAATAACTCTGGTGAGCTCAACTGCGCGGCGAATTGTGGGATGAAAACACGCGTACTATTGTAATGGAACAAAAAAACGGATGAAAATGTAGTATCGCGTACAAGACGGACGGCTGCTCGTAAATATATACAAAGAACAAGAGACGGCAGGATGTAGAAAGAAAGAAAGAGAGAGAGAAGAAAGAGAAAAAGAGCTTCTCTGATAGGAGTAGGTAGGTAGGTGGCCGTAAATGGGGATGAAAGCACCAAGGGATGGAGGAAGCTAAGCGAGAGGGAAACTAGGACGAGAGGTGTTGGCCCAGGATGGGGGTACGTTGGTACCAGCTCGGGCCACTGACACGTCGTCCAGTTCTGAGCGGAGGGGGAGAGAGGGGGTTTCCACCCTCCGTCCTTGGATGGTTGGATAAAAGCGCGTGGGATCCTCGTCCCACCTACCACCGATGCAACCTACTTTGTCGTCTGTTTCATTTGTGCGATAAAATGTCGCCTTATCCGTCCATCTTATCTGTTGAGCGCTGATTTCCGTCCCGATGAAATTTTCCATCAGAGTTTTACGTCTGTCCATTTCTCCCCACGTGGATCGCATTTCCCATTACGCCTTCGCGCCATTTTACGCGCGCGATAAATTGACGTTGCGCAAAAAAATTAAATTTTCGCGCGAATATAAAACCTGTTCGAAAATTGTACTTGTATATAATCTCGATGGATATTGTTTTTTTTTTTTTTTTTTTTTTCAAATAAGGTTTATTATCTCTGTGCTTCTCCGTTAATGCAAAACTCTCGTCGTTTTATTAGTTCTTCGGTTGAGCTGAAGCGTCCG
Source organism: Pseudomyrmex dendroicus (assembly GCA_014825645.1). Lineage (NCBI taxonomy): Eukaryota > Metazoa > Arthropoda > Insecta > Hymenoptera > Formicidae > Pseudomyrmex > Pseudomyrmex dendroicus. The sequence continues at coordinate 7,119 of QVNZ01002228.1, forward strand.
AAGCTGCTTTAACTTCTCGAATACTTTTTAAACTTTCGTTCTTCTTTGTCCTTCGAACTTTCTTCGCCATAATCATGCTGAAAATTGTAATTCTGGTTTTCTGAGAACAGCGGAAAGAAAGAGAGAGATACGCTCTCTTGAAACTATCGTTTGTTCGCCGCTAAATTTCCAACAACATAGCGTCTGTTTCCAGCCACATCATTTTACGTCTGAATAAAACGGGCTTGTTCTACTTGCGATTGTATATCGTTTGCACGACTTTTGTTCCCGACTTCGTTAACTAACAAATATTCACATGCTTAGCTGGAGGAAAGTTTGTTGCGTTAACATGCCGATAATACTTTATTTTCTTGCATTAAAGCGCCGGAAAGTTGCGATATATGTGCGGGCGGTAAGACGTTCGACCGGATGAGACTTGCTCCACTTGTGCACAGAAACGCGAGAGAGACACGATCGAAATAATGCGCGGCACGGCTTTTATAGGTCATCGGTATATCTAGTGGGTCTCTCTCACTTTCGGCACATCGTGATAAAGATGCCAGCACCTCCGTCATTTTGTTTGTCCCAGAAATTTGCATCGTTCCGCTTGAAATCCATCGCGTTCTCGACAATGAAAATTAATTAATTATAACTTCAGCGAGAAAATCAAAAACACGCACACTTTAAATTGAAGCATCGAATAAACGAACGTAAACTTGCACACGCATGTTCACAAATTTAATAATAAATTAAAAATTAATACATATTGTATTTAATTGGATAATTAATTTCAATGCGCTTTGCATACTATATAGGTATTACTAATAATATATTATAATAACATTGTACTAATAATACAGCTGCATGTTTCAACAATAGGGATGATTATCATGTTGTACTTTCGTATTCGCATCACAAATCAAAACACGATAACACCGAACGATGTGTAACGTGTCGGAATCATCCTTCGAGCTTGTCCTCGATTCCATCCGACCCCTTCCTTCCCGAACAAGACTTAAGGGCGGGGTAAACCTTCGCACCTGTAAAGTCGGCCGCAAATGCGCCAAGTCGAGTGGCGTTACGCCGATATCCGCAAACTCGGTCAGTAGGTCAACGACGGACACATCCGGTACAGTAGCGTGATCTCGCCGGGTATAGAGCAAACTTCTCATTATACGAGCATCTAGTTTGCACCAAAACCTATTTTGATATTCCTGTTTTTTTTTCTTTTTTTTTTGCAAACTTGAACCGTTACAATCTAAACTTCCTCACAAAATACGTTCGTTTATTTATTCGCGGATTTTTCTACAGAGCGAAAAATATATTTTTCCTTCGCTCTCGCGATGAAAAATACAAATCTCTTCTCCTTTTCGCAGTTCACGAGAGCAAAGAAAACTCGTCAAACTGGCGCCGTTCAAGATCCGTTTTTCTTCGAACATGCTGAAATCGCGCAGCTCCGGCGACAGTCGCAGCAACAGCGTGGAATCCGAGGAACAACGACAAGTCGATCAGTCGTTGGACGCGGACAAGTACGCGGACGAACACGGGACGGAAACGAACAAGAGTTGTTTGTCGATTAGAAACGAGCTAACTATTCCTAGCTCTCCGCCGCCCTCCTACGAGCACGTCCTCGAAGAGGTGAGTGCGTCGTATCTCGAATGGAAATTTTAATTGATTAATCTCCGATCCCCGGGAATTGTGTGTATTCTTATAGGCAGATATATGTGGAAATAAAACGGTCAACATTTTCGCGTGAATCGAACTATCGGTGCACATGGTCCGTGTGTGCACGGCCAAGCCGTTCAATTTTCAGCCAAGAGCTGCACGTAACGACACGCTCGATTAATTTTGCACGAAACGAATATCGCAACGGTGCGGGACAAAATACGCACGTCCCCGAGATCAATGTCCGCGACAGTTCGCTGATGGAAAATACAACGCGCGGATTAACGGCGCACACGTGCACTACCGCGAAGTTGGTTGCGTATTATATCGGTCGTGCGATATTTCGCGCCACATTGTGCGCACATCGCGCGCGTAACAAGCAGTGCATCAATCAACGGTGCACAATTGCCGCATGCGATTAAACCATTACAGATGAGAGAGAGAAAAAAGCATCAACAATCTCTCGTGCGATTTTTTGTTGATTTCAGACACGAATGGAATCGTCAGCCATCGCGTTGAGGGAGACGAAAGAGGGTGGAGATAACGAGAAACAAGATCCGAGGTGCGAGAAGAGCGCGGAGAACGCGGAAGGTGCCGCCAACGGAGGTGACGAGGGCAGCGGGGACAGAAAAGTGGCCAAGGGGCCTAAGATATTTCACAAGTCGAGCAAAGAATTTTACAAAGCGATGGCCAAACAGTGGGGCATCACTTGCAAAATGAGCGATCATTGCAGGTGTTTGGATTGCCAGGTACGTTCTTTGCTGAACTCGCCCGAGCGTCATGATGCGCATTTTCTGTCGCAGAGTCATTATTTCGACTGCGACTACGAGAAAGACGAGCAGGAAAAGGGCGACGGCGGTCTCAGCGCGGGCACGCCGATGTTCATTTCCGAGGTGATGCACGGCACCGCGTGTGCCCTTCTGTAAAGCCGCCTGTTTCTTTCGGTTCCGCTTCTCCTTGTCGACGAGCAAGACGTCTTTACCTGATTACCACACGCACAAAAAACGGCGCCTAAACAGCAACGACGAAGAACTTTCCACGTCGTACGTTTATATATATATATATATATATAATATATGTACATGTTGTATAAGTTAACGTGTGTCGAAGGGAGACATTGATGCATACATCAATGTCAGAGCTATTCGCGCGGTATATGGAACAACGTATGCTTCCCGTATGCATACGAAGATAACACGAGAGAGAGGACGTATTTCAAGAGTAATAAAACGCTGAATTTGCGGAAACCTTTGAAACTATACAACAAATAATTTGTACAGGCCTTTGCGTAAAGGAGAAATTCTCTCAATCGGGAGGGAAAAATATTCTTAATTTTTTTACACGCGAAAAAACCGGCTCGTTCAGTGAGCACACAAAGTAAGACAGAAAGAAGTACATTTTTTTTTTTTTTTTTAACAGCGCGGCCAAAACAAATTTGAATCTCACGCTCCGCAATAAGAGATTTTCAGTGTTTTTTCATGGTTCTTTCGCGAAAAGCAACAGCATCTTTTCTGAAAATATGAAGAACACTTTGAATTTTTTATTATCGCGTATTGAAATTGTTCAAATTAAACATGAAAACACAAATGTGTTATCTTTCTTTGTACTGGACTTGATTTTTCGACGAAGAATGTTTATATACTTGTTGTATATCAGGTATATAAACAGGTTGCAAAGAAACTTCTGACGCGATATTTGCGATATTTGTCATTTTTCATAGTTTTGGCGATGTGCTTTGCAAATGTGTTGTCGATGTGACTTGTTCATTCTTTTTATTGTAATTGGCGTTACTACAACTAACGCAAAAATTGACGCGAGTTGCAACACTCGAAACCACGTAAAGATAACAAAATTGAAAATCTTGGAAATGGAAAAAAATAAATGAATGAAAACGAATTGTCTTAGTTGAAAGTTGATGTAGTCAAACTATACACACGTATCTTCGAAATTCTAGTTAACATTAATTAATTAATTAATAATTGTATGTACTTCATATGGTGTTAGATACATATCTATGCATCTTGTAAGCCATAGAAACATACTCTTTTGATCGGCCTATTCTGATACGACTTTTTTTTTCGACGTGACGTTTTGGTCCGGAATCGGATCGTTTCGAGCTTACTTTTTAAACTTCGTGTAATTTTATTGAAGCTTTCGTGTTAAATATCATGCGATATTCTTGTCTTAGACGAAAATTTCTTGTCGTCAAAATGACGACACGTTTTCTCACGTCGTTCACGTCGCGATCGAAGAGAAATAATTGTATCGCTTTGTTTACTTAGTCCTCGTGAAGAAAAAATAAGAACAAAAAAAAACACCCGAAGACTTTCGTAGAAGGGAAAACGAGAAAGCGTTGAGGAGAGAAGGAATTTTCTTATCGGAGGGTGTGTTAAATATCAATTTTAAAAGTAGCGATTTTTCGTGATACCACATTCGAGAAAATCGAAAAACTCATGAAACACATGAAAGTATTCTAGATGAGATCGTCGAAGCGCCCTCGAACAAGGTAATGTCAAAAATGCGAATCCTTGACGGGCGAATTTGTTTTTTTTTTTTTTAGTGAGCCAGGATTCTAACGAAACATATATAACACAGTACCTGCCTATACTTGTTTCTACGAGAATCCTTTTTTTTATATCTCGCAAGCGAAGAAGAAAAAACAACCACGTACGCAATTTGACTACATGCGATATCGCGGCCGCGTACTTCTTTTTATACAGAAATATTTCCGAAATGTCTAAAGTCTCTCTGACGGAGGTTTGCATGTTTGTTTTTTATACACATATTTCATATCTTTTCTTCTACCAAATGCCAAATATAAATCGCACACTCGTTCAACTCTTCTGAAATCGTCTTTTGTTTATTCTTAAGTGAACTTTTCCTTATCAATTGTACACAAATTATTGTGTACGTACGCGCGTATGTGTGTATGCATTCGCGTTACGTCGCAATTTTCACAACTTTTATCTTTGTAAGAAACCAAAATCCAGTTTTTCTTGCGCTTCTGCAATTTTCCGATGCGCGAACGATTTTTCTCGCGAGTCATTTCCCGCATTCGAGAAAATTGAGACGCGAGCCGAATGTTCATGTGCAATTTTGCATGCTGTTCATTTACAGTTCGTTTACAGTTTGCGTCTGTGTGCGTGCCTGTGCGTTGTGTGTACGATACAGAGAAACAAATTAGAGAATAATAACATAAAATACAGAGTATATATATACGTATATGCGATCCGGGACACAAGAAGAGTATTTAGTGGATCGACTAGAACGCGAGGAAGAAAACGACGAAGCGACTGCTTACCGTTACCGATCGGTGCTTCCGATTAGCCTTATCACGGAATATAAACCCACTCCGGATACAATGAATTTATTAGCCCGCGCACTGACGGATCACGAATATTATTCAATGTAGAATACCATTTAATTTTTAAGTTGCGTAATTATTTTCGACGCTTTGAAGAGTTATCGTTTCTATCTTCTTTCACTTCGCGAAAAGAATAGAAAAACAATAATAACTAACGTCAATTGTATGAAGCACTAAGAATGATACGTGGAATATAAACGCGAATTGTTCGTCGAGCTTTATCCGGATCTGAAAAATAACTTCTCTTTCTTTCGCTTCGCACTCTCTTAATTTGCGTTATAAAATTTTAGGCAAAATCATTGTGCAAACTTATCGGTCGTATATTCGGTCATATCTTTCTCGCTATCATTCTTTCAGTGCTTCATATATGTTTTGTAAATACATATTTCGCAGTATCGACACACACACAGCGATAGCGAGTTCGTCTGAGAACAAATATTTATGTAATAGTCCGATTACCGCACGCTAATAGAGATCGTTTGTAAATGTGAGTCTGTAGTTAAAGGAAGAAGGCGCGTTTTCTGCGTATCGGACCAGAAACTGTGTAAATTCAAACTGACGATTGTGTAACTCGGTTAGAAAAAAAAAAAAAAAGAAATAGATACGTAGTTTTATCGATGATCGACATTGTACGTTAGAATAGATCCGTCAATTAGACTTATTTTTGAAGAAAACAATCTCTAGAAAAAATACGAAGAAGGACAAAGAAAAAGGAGCGACGAAAAACCGTCAATTTGTTCACGAAGGTGCGAAAAAAAAATTATATAGCGAATATATCTCTCCTACTCGAGAACTAGGTCGTGAAATGGAACCACTCTCGCATTAAATGTCTTTTGATGCTTAGGTAAAATCTGACATGTAATATCTCTAGTCGACGTGTGTATACAAAAAAAAAATATCTATTCTATATATATGTGTATATGATGTGTGTGTGTATATATATAGAAAAGATGTGTAATGCGGCAGAAATATTGTTATATATAGAATATATTGACTGTAAAACTCTCGATGTATTCTGATAAAACAGCACCAATAAACAAGGCCTAAGCGGTAAGTGACGTTTTTTTTTTTTTACTGCACTTTCAATAACATTGCGGGAATATGATCGCAATTTATTTCGCTCGCATTTAATCGCGCGCAAACACATTTTGATGATCGAAATTGTGCGCGATATTTGAAAATGTATTAATTTTAATTAATTATTAAATGTTTTCTATCTCACCTACAATTTCATCGTCTCTCGTCTAGATTTATAAATTCTGCGTGAGCAAGAAAACGCACACGTAGACTTTGAAAAATAACGTTGATTCACACACTGGGAACTCGCGACTTGTATGTTCGGAATTGAGACGTCCAACAGGTTGTTTCGCAGACTATAAATCGTCGTTTATTGCACTCGCGTCCTTGCGAAAGACACGCGTTATATATAACGAAATAAAAAGGAAAAATACAATATATGCGATTAAAGCGAAGAGTCGTTCAGCTGGTAGAAATCCGGGTTCTCGATGACATCACAAGGCAGCTGACTTCTCGCGAAGAGAGAGAGAGAGAGAGAGAGAGAGAGAGAAAGAGAAAGAAAGAATGACATATCTTACATCTACATGTAAAATACTTGTGCATATATTTTTTTCTCTCTCTCTCACTTTCTCTTTCATCAGATTACTTCTATATAAATTTTGAGTACCTGTCGCCCACCCAAATCTCCGTGAAGAACGTCTCTCGGAAACGACCTTTTGTTACCTTGATGTGTGTTCTGTAAATGGATTTTATCCCACACGTTTTCATTCCTGTTCTCTATTCACTGTTCTCAATAACGCGTAGGACACATTCTCGAAGCATTAGTGATCTTAGCCGAAGCCTCAGTCGTAGTCGTAAATAAGAAAAGATTGTTCAAGAATAAAATACAAATAAATCCTTGAGTGCAGATAAGTGTTGTTTTATTGAAAAATGATAGAATAATTATTATTTTAATCTTTTTTTCCGAGTCAGGAGGAACTAAAGAATTTTTTTTCTCTCCCTCTCTTTCTTTCTCGAGTAATGCAGATAAAGCCATCACGCTACGATACTGGCGACAGTATCATTCGTAAAACGATAGTCGTCTCTACCATTCACTCTTCTCGTTCCCTCCCACACTGTCACGCGTGCTGTTTCTTTTCAATCCAACCGCACGCTACATACATCTCTCTCTTTCCTTCGTTTGTCAATGTTCCCCGCACTCCGCGTTCCTCGTCGTACTGCCAGTCACGTTCTCCTTCTACGACCGCCGTACTTGCCGTATCGGTCGGCGGTCCGGTCCCTTCTTCTTCGTATGTTTGTTGCTCAGTTAGTTCGGTGTCGCATTATGCTACGGTCATACCGCGTCGCACGGTGTCGCAGCCGTGTCGTGTCAGTGCATGGCCACCCCGATTGCAGCAGTTGCATCTACGGCTGAATTCACCTGCGGCGACTACCTGCGGCGACTACGTTAAAACGGCTGGCATGCGCGCGGCGGGAAAATGGGAAAGACCGCCAGCAAACTGAAGTCACGAAGAAGCCAAAGTCAGTGCGCATTTTCTCCCCTCCTTCCTTACACCACGTGTTCGCACACACGATACCTGTACACGTTATGTCTTTCTTGTCTCCGTGTGCATTACGTCGAGTTTGCGAAAAATTTATTACGGTTGAACGAGGTGCGCGGTTGATTGCGACGGAATAGACGAGAAAAAAAAAGCGAAAAAGAAGTCACTCGATTTTCGTCAATTGTACGTGCGATAAGCTACTTTTGGGAATTGATAATTAATTAGCAAATTGATATAATTAGCGTAGAAAACTGTTAAATAGACATCGAGTTTATATTTAGCCGTGCCTGACACGTTGCTCAGTAAGAGAGAAAGGCGATAGTGCACGTCGCTCTCTGGTGTATGCGGTGGTATATACTTATCGGTGATGCATGTACGCGCGAGTCGGATTGCGGGGACACGTGTGCGCTCCGTTTAATCCCTCTCTTCGTTCCCCCGCCTCGTACAACGCTACAATTGTCGAAGGCAGCGGAAAACCAACGTCCATAAAGCAGAACGCATTTATAAACGTTACGTAAATCCCCCGGACGCGTGCACGCAAGCGATGCGCTCGAGGGAAAACATTTCTTATCTATAAATCAACACGCGCGTACAAAAAAAACAGTTAAAACACGGAATTATCTTTTAAATTGTTCTTTTTTTTTGTCTAGGAGCTCGAAATTCAAACCACAAAGATTAGCAAGTCATCTTTCAGCTTGTTGGAGTGATATTTAAACTGGTTTAATAAATACGAAGTTATATTGGCGGCTATAAAGCGAGTCGTTAAAAGTATCGAAAACGCTTATCGGCGCCCACGATTCGATGATCGTGGGCAATGGTAACTTTCAAGCAGTTTCGATTATCCGAGTTATGTTGTAGTTCAACATTGGCTGGGTCTTTGTCATCCGAGAGAGAGAAATTAGTCGACTTGTATTTCCGCCGCGCCCCTCGGAAAACTCTTATCTCGATTGTATTACAAACTTTATTTTCGAATATTTTTCATAACGAGGCAAATAATGAAACGTAGAAACAATAAGAAGTAATATAAAAACGTATAAAAGCGAAAAAAGAGAGTCTGAAATGAATAAACTTTTGTACTAACTATATAATGCATCACAATCTCCAATAAATCGATATCTAGCGCGAATTTGCATGATGTTGCAACATTGCGGTGAAAGTAGAACTTTTCGAATGAATATGCAGCACAATTTGCAGCGGCATTTGCGGAAATTATATACCCGTCGGTATAAAGTTAACGTGAGAGAAAAAAAACAGTAACATCTAAAAAAATTCTCACAGTTCACTAAAAAAACTATCTCGAAAAGCGACTCCCCGTTGCGTCTCTCTGCACGAACGTGCGTCGATTAAAATTCTTGTCGCACGGCGAGCGCGCATAATTACATGATACGACGAAGAAAACGAGAGGCCTTCTGGGGTTCGCGAGATATGCGCATGAAAAGTTACTTTTCAGAGAAAAATAAATAACTCGAGCAACGTTATCCTTGACTCGACTATTGTTGCCTCTCCACAGAAAAAAAAATAAAGTTTTACCTGCTACGAAAAAGAGCAGAGAAAAGTGAACATTTGTTCAGCTTGCCCGAACAATCCGGACGGATCTTCGTCCGCTGTGAAAAGCAGAGACCAGATTGTGAACGTTATCTGACCAGCTTGAGTGCTAAAATATTTGCCTTGGTTTATCTCTACAAGCGCTGGTACCGCTACCGCATACATCGTTTAACTACATAGTCACAGAAGTACGGTCTGTCTCCATTTTTCAACGTTCTTTAAGTGAGATATTCAATTTTTAAAAAGCTTCAAAATTTGTAACTTTCAAACTCGTAAAATTTAATACTTTGCATTAATCTTACTCGAATGTTTTTATATTGGACTCGCAAGTAAATCCAGACTAAATATTCCGGCATGTTAAAAACTCGAATTCTGAAATTATTAACCTTTGAAGTCAATTGTACTAATTTCGTCGGAATGAAATTTCGTAGAACAAAAAGAGACCAAATAGCGCCCGTATCTGAAACATTTTCGATCGATACGGTGTCTCTCTAAACATCGCCTATCTTTGGCGACCTTATCATCGTCGCTAGGCATTACCTATACGTTCGCTCGTGGAGAAACGAGGAGATACGTAGGAGAAAAGAGACGAGCGGAGATAGAGAGTAGAGGGAGAGAAAACGGGCAGGTAGACACAGCGAGTGCAAAAGTGAAAAAGAAAGACAGAGAAGTGGATAACGAATAAGGTAGATAGAGACGGGCGAACGACTCTACACACCTGCATTCCACTCCTTCGCTTTTTTTTGCGAACAAGCCGCTGCATCGAGAGAGACCGACCGTGTTCGTGGTGCATTCAAGTTTCGACGTGAAGTCGTTTATGCGCGTAATCACGAAAGTGCGAAACCACTGGCATACCGCGAGCTCTAGCCAATCTAATAAGATTTTGTCGTTTGTCTCCGTACAGTTGAAAACTGGGTTGTTATAAATGTCGCAAGTCAGACGGATATACTAAAATGATATAAATCATCCCGTGTCCTGTGAACTCGTATACAACAATAACGAAAGAACAATAGTGAAACGTATAACGCAACTGTCGGAGTGGAAACAGCAAAAGTAGGAAACACATGTTCTTTTCATGTCACGCTAAGCAACGATTTATGGCGATACATGGGAAGAAATGTCAGCTCTTCACGGTCAGCATTTATACAGAAAATTAATATAACGTGTTCGCGTATGTGTGCGCGAATGTCTGTGTATAAAAAATTATCAATATTTTTGTGCAAGTAAATCTGTTTCGACAGAGAGAGTTTGTAAAATTTTTACGCGTACGTAAAAGAAAACCTTGAAGATAATCAACATTCAAACGTGCACCTCTCGTTCTTTTACTCGCGCGTTAAAATTGATTTAATGAATATTTTTAATTTTCGCTTAATGATGATATTAATCGAGCGCATAAGATTTTTATTTTTTAAATGTCCCAGTGCCTGGACATTTAAAAAATATATACAAAGAAATAATTATTAAATATGTAAATATTTAACATAACAATTGCATTCTTAATGTTTTAAGTATTATCTTGTCGCACGTGTGTGTTCACGCAAATTTCTTTACGATTACATTCAGGCATAGCATGGAGTTTTCGATTCCCATCTATGGGTACTCTGCAGAACCTAGGTACGAGCGGCCGACGGCGCAAGCGAAACGGCCTCGAGTCGTCGGATTCGTGTAAGGATCTTCGCGGGAAGAGACACACCATACACCTGCAGCCGGACATAGTCATTCAGAGAGAACCGTGTTTGATTGTGACCCCGCCGTCGCCCGACGACTTTCCCGCGAACAGCAACCCCGGGTACGTGTAAAGGTTGTTCTCTATTAATCGCACATTGTCGCAAGAATCGCGCGATTTGAGCGTCTACATTAGTCGTAAGTTACAGTTGGAAATGTGAAAGAGAACAAGTAAAAACAAAAAACACGAGTGCACTGCAGACACTGTCAGACCGAGTTAAGTTAACCGAGTAGACGCCATAGCTACGAGAGTGGGGAGCTCGACGCTTATTGCAAGATCGCAGAGATGCAAACTTTGCATTTTGGCAAACCTTGCAATTTCTGCTCGCGACGACTTTGCGACGATCGCAATATTGCTTGCGATCGGCTGCTTGCGTTTAATAGAACGACCTCAAGATATATCGAAACACTGACTAAGTAGAGTGACAGCAGAGATATTAATAGATATAGTTTGCGCACGGCAACCGAATCTGGAAGATCGCGACATTTTTAATTTACATCTCGAGTTTTACTGATACACAGTATAATTTTTTTTATATCTTTCTCGAACAATTATTCGATTTTGCTAATTTTCTCTAATTTATTAGTCTTTTTTAAATCTTGTTCGATTATAATCTGCTCGAGTCGCGCCGTGCAAGAAGATTAAGAATAATGTTGACCGCGAGAGAGGACTGTAAAAACGAGAAGCGCGAATAAATGAACATAAAATTAAGTATCGTCTCGTGAGTAGTTTCTACGACTTTTCGGTAAAAGTCGAGAATCCAAAGTTGTATCTTGTGAATTAGTCTTGTTTTGAGAGTATACGTCGAAATGAACTGGTATGGGAATATAATGGGTCCGGTGTCTCTCGAACCGGTTTTCCTCGATCTTTGTATCTTTATAATGATGATTTTACGCTCGCCCTCTCTTACACGACTGGCCGACAAACATCGGGAATTTCGTCTAACGAGGAAAACTATGTATATATACACATATAAATAATAAGCGAACATCCCTGTCATCGTGAAACGTATCGTCTGTTTGTTTTTCGGGCGGAGTATGCGCACGTCACTCCGCAACGTCAAAAAGATGATTAATGGACCGATCGATTATCCAGAACATGTCTGATCTCACGATTAATATCACATTAGGTCACGAGAGCAAAGCAAATATATTTCGCGCCGGTAGAGAAACTCGAAACGATATTATGTCCGTAATGAGCACACAGAGGAATGAACTTCCTCCGCGCTGAGCGCTCTCGAGATAAAATTCTAGATGCTAATGCGACGGTCAGCAGATGTGATAACAATGCTTGAATGTTACGTTACATCTGCGCGCATGAAAACCTGTGACGGTAACATAATAGTCACAGGGAAGATAAAAGCGAATTTTTTTTTTTGCGATCTTCTCTTCTTCGAACTTCTATTTTCGTACCGACTATCAATGCAAAAGATAGCTTCTTTGTCTCGCTATTCGTTTCAATTGCGCTCATCGCATTGCGACGAATTGTTTATTTATGTGTCGTGCTTTATACGACATTTAACGGCAGTAATTCTTTGTATTCTTGTTTTTACCGTCAGATTTGTTTTGCGATTAGCAAACTTTAAGACAGCAAAAAATTAATCTCAACTTATTTCGTAAATAACTTCACTGATTTATGTTGTTTTAAATTATCTTCTCAAATAAATATTATTTTTATTTGTAAAAATTGTTACTAGTCGATTTAAAAAAAGTCAAATTTAAAATCCGATTTTTTACACGAGTGAATGCAACGCTGATCGCTGCATCCCGAGCATGTCGCTTATCGAACGTTTTCGGGTGACGCAAGCGCACCTTGGCCATCGACCCCCTCGTACATACACGCAGCCCGTTGATGGAAAAGATCAATAACCCCGGTATCAACGAAGAAATCTCGAAAATGAGAAAAGGGAACGGTATGGTTCTCGCTTAATTTTGTATTCTGTCGATGCGGCAAGTCTGTCACTGACACGCATGTATTTCGATTTCCGTCGATTGTCACAGCCATCAGTTTTGATAAACGAGAAAAGGGGTGTATGGGATATCAGACGCGCGGGTAGAAACGACAAGAACAATAACATCGTGGCAGGGACGTACCATTTTACGGTTCAGAAACGCATCAACAAAAAATTGTCGAACGGATAAAAAATACACATGCAACACGCACTATATTTTAATGAGGAATATATAAAATATAAAAACATTTGATGTTTTTAAATTGTTATTTATACATTCGAAAAGAACGGATTAATAAAATCACGAATTTAATAAAAGAGTTTTATATCGAGCTATTATTATCTTAATTAACTAATATTCTTATATAAATTGTTTAATGATATGTTACTTTCGCGCGGTCGGATTATATCTTTTTGTCGAATTAGACTCGCTCGGTGATTGCGACGCATTTGAACGTACACAAAGAAGCCGACGGTAAGAAAATATTTTTCTTGGCACGCGTAACCAATTTCTCTTCCTCTCGTCTCGCTTCTCTCGCGCATTTTCCCGTACAATCTCTATTAATATCACACCCAACGGTACCCTGCCTAATACCCTTTGAAAATACGGTCCTGTGTCTTCTAGTTGAGCTTATGTCTGCGCGTGGGGTGTGTGCGCGAGCTCTGACACAATCGAGAGCACGGGTCAAACCCTATCCGCCCGTACGAAGAGCCGTACACGAGGCTTTTTTTCTTCTCGACGGAGGAATCTATGAAAAAGAGAGACTCCGGAGATCGAAAAACAAAGAATTCGCGGCTGCGAAATGTGACGGATTAAAAAATAGTTTTGTTCTAATCGCAGGACGCCGGTGGAAAACGGCGACGCGAAAGAACATCGCGACGTATGTCCTCAAAGTGAAAAGGAATCGTCCCCGACGAAGGCACTCGAGAGCAACAACTTGTCCCCGCTGATGGTGAGTGTTTAATTTTATGCACAAACTGTGTGTATTAATTTCCGACGTAAATTCTATTCACTATCTGAAGACGTTTTTTTTTTTTTTTTGATAAAAGAAATAAGATTTTATAAAATATATATTACGCGCGCGCGTGTTAAAAGGATTCTTCATCGGTAGATGCACTTATAAAACAAAATCATGTAATGACAGAGTATCTCTTATATTCCGGCGAACGCGAGAAATAGCGAATTAGATTTAAATTACTGAACGGACAGCACGTCACTTCTTCTCGGATGATTTATGTAAAAAAGATCAAATAGAACGAGATGCACTCGAGTACGAAGAATGATGAGTTGTGTGATAATCGAGCTACTTGAAGCGGCACTCGTCCCGATGACGAGTCGCAGACGATCTACAACTTTGTGACAGAGCGCTCAAGGGTATTCTCGTTAAGCCAATCTTCGCTGTATCGCAGTGTTCCGCCTCTTTTATGCTTTGATTGGTCCAATTGTCTTCGCGCGATACACGATACCATATCGCTGTCTCTTCTGTTCCGAGGAATTAATTAACGATATGATAAATATATGTAATAATCCAAGTGTTTGTTAATTTCAATTTAATCTGAATGTGTCAAAATTTCTTTTTAATTTATCACGCGCAGGAGCCACCTGAGGAGACCACTCGCAAGCTTTTGGAAAGAGAATTACGGCTGCTCGATCCACGAGATCTTCGATCGCACGCTTGGTACCATGGCAGTACGTTACGCGGTGGTCGGAAAGGTGCGGAAGCGGAAGTGTCGAACGACGGGGACTTCTTGGTGCGCGATTGCGCTTCCCAGCCCGGCAATTACGTTCTGACCGTACGATGGAAGAGTCAACCGCTTCATTTCGTCATCAATCGCGTAAGTTACAGCAATAGAACGACTCCGAAAGATTCCAAAGCGAAAATCGCGAATTCTATTAAAATTCTAATTCTGCTTCGTAGGTTGTAATTCAACCCGACACGGTTTACGAAAGAGCACAATATCAGTTCGAAGACGAAGCCTTCGACACTGTTGCTGATCTGATAACTTTTTACGTCGGCAGTGGCCGGCCTATCAGTCAGGCTAGCGGAGCTCGTATTATCACCCCGAAGCCGAGATCGGTTCCACTGACGTGTACCGCAGGACCCACAAGTAATCAGCACTGTTCTAGTCCTTCCTCGTCCTCCTTGTCCACCGGTTCGCCACCCCGTCTACCCAGAAAACAGCAACGCAGCCATTCTCTGACCGCTCAGCATCATGGCGCGGAACAACACGTCGTCCGGGAAGGTAATCAACAAATGGGCCTTCAATTACCCGTGCAATCCAGCACTCTTCCGCGAGTACCGCCGATTCAGAACCAGCCGCCTTCCTGTTCTCTGTCTCTGGGCCGACAGAAGATTACCCGAGTGATCTCCGATCCAGCGCTGCAACAGCAGCAGCAACAACCACCGAGTCTCAATCTTCAGAACACTATGAATACAGCGCCACCCAAGCCTCCCAGGGTGCCCTACGTGCCAAATCATCAGCATCATCATCATCACCATCACCATCACCATCATCATCATCACCAGAGCTATCAAGCTTCCGGCAGTGACAGCGGAAACGGATCGGGCGACAGCGAATTCGAGACCAACAACTCCGGTGGCGCCAGCAATCCGTCTTCTTCGGCGCCGATCAAAGGTGTGGTGATACGTAGTCATTATAACACCAACAACGACGGCACCAACGGCAACAACGGTAGCGAGTATGAATTGTCCGCGGAAGAACAGCTGGTGGTGGCTGCGCCGTCTTTGGAAATCACCACGATGCTCGACATCGAGAGTTTCAATACGTTGCTGTTACCAGCGGGTGAGCACAGACCTCTGGATCCGACAGCTTTGAGAGGAGTCTCGGGGATGTTACTGGACTCGGCACCGAGAGTGCTCGCTTCTCATCTCACAAAAATCGATCTGGAAGTTGCGCTTCAACCCGGTTCCGGAAATAGAAGCGGATTAAGTGGTATCGAACTGGCAACTCTTCCTCACGGTAGACAAGCTAGAATAGATTTAATCGAAAGATCGGAATGTCTGAAATTGCTGGTGGCGGTCACCGTGTTGGCTGGCGCCACAGCTATAGGTGAGCTATCACACTCACAGATTATCTCACAGATTAACACAGTATTTTTTTCGATTTCTATCATTCGATTCTATCTAATCATATGTATTAATCGAACAGAAAGAGCAGCTACGATAAGCAAGTGGATCAAAGTGGCAATCGACACTAAAACCGCGCTCGGCAATCTTTACGGCTTTTGCGGCGTGATGCTCGGCTTGTGCTTGCCTCAAATACAAAAGTTAACGAACACTTGGCACTTATTAAGACAGAAACATACGGAAGAAGCTTTCAGCTTCGAGGCAAAGCTCAGACCTACTCTACGGGCTATGAATGAGTGTACGAATCCACAGGCGCCTAATACAACATTGCCCCACCTGCTACCGATCGCATTGCTCGGAGAACGCAGTCCCGAAGATGTTTTAGGTACGTATCTATATTTATTAAAGCAATTCATTATATGTTTTCCCCTTCTTTTCTTTCGATATTATATTTAATTTCATTTATAGGCACCGTGGCGCCTTCAGGACTCGCGGCAGCAATTCTTACACCCTGGGAAAATTCGGCACCCGATTGCGGCCTGTCAATTGTTTGGTCTCATCTCGAATCCGCTCGTAAATTAGCTGAGAACTTACCGCTTTTCCGTAGAAACGCAGAGATCGCTTTGGAAGGCTGCAGGAGCGACGAGCTGCTATCGGACGCGTTTCGCACGGAGTTCCACATCAAGTTCCTGTGGGGTAGCCGCGGTGCGACAGTCGCTCCCGAAGAACGTCATCTCAAGTTCACCCAGGTGTTAGACGCGATGTACGACAAATGCGTGGCCAGCGAAGTGACTGCCTAAAAACAAAAAAAAAAAACGAAAAAATATTGAGAGTCGGGCCTGCAAGGATTTTTAATTTTTGCTCTCGAAGCGCTTGAATAATTCAACTGCTATTACGGATTCCTTTTTTTTAAT
This sequence comes from Pseudomyrmex dendroicus, assembly GCA_014825645.1. Lineage (NCBI taxonomy): Eukaryota > Metazoa > Arthropoda > Insecta > Hymenoptera > Formicidae > Pseudomyrmex > Pseudomyrmex dendroicus. Next base: position 23,910 of record QVNZ01002228.1, read on the forward strand.
AATTAATAAAGTAGCATTATCATATCGCTACTGACATGATTCCAAATTTCACATATAACCGACCATATCCCACGAATATTAAAATGTACTTCCGCCTAGTTCATTGTGTGTGTCCCAAATCACGTGTATGCACTAACGAAAGTGCCCAAAGAATCGAGGAGATCGATAAAAATATGCTTATTATCGTCAACTGTACTTAACTTTAATAGACAGAGTAATCCACTAATGTTAAGTTGTTTTTTAAGTGTTGTTCATATTTGTTCATACTTAGATAATAAACAAATTGTGAAAAAATTGCTTGTATAATGTTTATTTTTTATTTTATGTGCGTACGTTTATTTTTAAGTATATATGCACGTTATTTTTACAAAATTTCTTTTTACTCTTGCACAAAGACATAACTCCTAAAAATTAAATATTAATTAGTTCTTTTTTTAGTTCTTTCTATTGTTGCTCAATGCGTTTTAGTCAATTTTGTACATTCTCATGTTCTATAAAGCGATTCAAATGACTAACAATAATGAAGTAGATGTAGCATGGACTCAAACCAGTTTTATTATGCCTACGTATGAAAGTAAATGTCTAGTTTCTATCATCCATTTTGTGTATGGCGCTGAAACTAGCAGCCTACAGCGTTGTAAGAAAATTTAATAAAATGACCGTTTTCAGGCTTTTTTTCTTTGATAGCATTTATTTTCATTTGTTTCATGGATTGGTTCTGTGTGCAAAACATGGACATCGCCTATTCGTACACGTAAAATGCGTTTACGTCAGCTTTCAGAACATCTTCATGTGAATCCACTTAAGCACTAAACAAATCAATAGGCCAATCACAAGCCGACATTCTTTTGAATGTAGCTTATATTTGAGAGAATACCGGCCTGTGATTAGTTGATTTGTTTACTGCTTAAATCTTATTGCTTAAGTTTTTTCATGTGTTTCTTGCTTCAATTCAGTCTCTAGTATATTGGAGTTTGCAAACAGATCTTGCGTCTGTCAACAGTGTCAATCACTGTCATTTCTTATGCTTGTAAACACTGATCTGTAATGATCTGTAATTAGCAAGGTTATTAAACACAATGCAATGAGTAGCAAGATCTCAAGACATAGCTAATTATCTAATTATAAGATTACGACGCACAAGTTGTTTTCTCTACGCAATGGGTAATTGTATTAGGAGCGTGTTGAGAAGGTTGCGAAGAAATCGCAGCTCAGAGAAGTACGTATTATTTATAGTGTGAAGAATACATATTACAACGAGCACATGTAATGTTTATTTCTATTTGTTAATTTCAGAACCATTGTGCTTCTTATCGTGGGATTAGATAATGCCGGGAAGTCCTTGATACTAAATCATATTAGCGGTGGTAAATTTTCTTGAACTCCTAAACATATTTTCTGTTATATTAAAGTTAAACAGAAAATTGACAAACTTTTGTACTATAAATATTACTAGCAAGGTTTTTATATTTCTCTCATATGTTTCTTTCTCTTTTGTAGATCCAGATCAAACTGTAGTGCCTACAATGGGATTCCGGACAGTATCTTTGAAGCATAAATCATATTCAGTAAAGATATATGACATTGGTGGTAGTTCTCAAATTAGAGCATTGTGGCCTAAATATTATCAGGATGTAAGTAACCATATAGTATATTTTCTTATTTAAACAAATAGTGGCACTATCATACATGTAAATATACTTGTTGCAACAAACTCTTAATTAAGTAATTGTGTATGTGCGTGTGCTCGTTGCCCCTGTGCCAAAATAACAAATCCTACCGTTCTTCATGGCGTGTTTGATGTCTTTTATAGATACATGGTCTTATATATGTGGTGGATGCAAGTGATATTTCCCGTCTTGCAGAAAATAAAGTTGTGTTTAACGAATTAATCACGCATGAACATATTTCAGCAAAACCGTTATTATTGTAAGGGATTCAAATTTACATCTAATTGTTTGCACATTTACTTGCGCACACCTATTTCACATTTTTTTCGTATTTGATTTGTATATTCTCTCTTAATGAAATAAGAAATGTGGGTCAAATATATATATAAAATTTTATATATGTAATTTATATATGTGTATGATCAGAGATGTGATATTACTGGCAGTACAATTTTTTGTGTGTATTTTAATGTATATAGACTTGCCAACAAGCAGGACTTGAATGGTGCCATTGACGAATTAGATTTGGTTGAAAATTTGGATGTAGAGCAAGCAGCTAATACTATGAAATGTCCAACAAGAGTGGAAACATGTTCTTGCATCTATGATAAAGAACAGTCTAGGAATAATACCACAATGGGCATAAAGAATGGATATAAGTAAGTTTGCATCTACAAATATTTAGATACATACGTGCAAACTAAAGATATATGTACATCTAATCTCAGAACTAAATATTTTGCACAGGTGGTTGCTTGATACCATAGTAAAAAACTATGCTACTCTAAATAATAGAACTAAACAATTACAAAGTTGTTCACAGAAATGTGCACAAGAATCACAATCTGTTGCTTCAGATACACCATCAAGAATGTCTGTACAGTCAAACCCTTTCAAACCCATTAGAGAGCTCTTGGCAGTAAAGGTACAAATAAGTACTAGTTATATCAATTATCTTTTTATGTGTGTGTGTGTATTCTTTTCAAAATATTTGAATATGAATTTTTTCTTTTTAGGAGGAAAGTGTGATAAGTGAAGCTCGCAATGGTACGTGTGTTTACACATAAAAATAGAATATAGGTATATATAAATATATATAACTTATATATATTTTTTTTTTAATTTTACAAATGATGATTTTAGGTATCAACGAAGGAAAGAATGTTATAAAAGCTTTTGTACAGAGAAATAAGACTGCTCCTCTTCCAATTGAACAACCAACCGTTATATGTGAAAATATTTCACAGAATCTTACGTCCAATATAGAAACTGTCGCCGGAGAGAAGAGCACACAAACAATGACGCCAATATTGGACTCAGTGAATTTAAATACTAATTATAATGAAAATTTTACGAGTACAAAGCTAGTCCGTCCGTATACAGCGCCTGAAAGGTCGCAACGGACATCAAATAAAGTAACAATAATTAATATTCCTGGACAAGTGCCTCATTGACTGTATTTATATATTTTATATTTGATCGAGAAAACATGCAGTGCTATAATTCAAGTGCAAAGCCGTGCACACTTATTTGAATAAATGAGAGACAATGACAAAACAGGAATATTAAGATATTTACACACAATAAAATGAATAATTAAAATCCTCTCTTATTGCGAATTGGAGCTTAACCGAAATAAAGAATCTAAGACTTAAAATGATTTTAAATATTTTTTGTCATAAAAAATATTTGATAGTAATGAGCAACTGTTGCTTTATGTATGTGAACAGAATTAGTCGGATAAAAGAACCTTGTTTTATATTTGATAATTTAAGAGCTGTTATTTTAATATTTTATTTTATATTTCAATATATTCGCCTTTAAGTACGTACTAGGTGTAAGCATAAATATGTATATTTAAGTATAAAAAAGAAAATAAATTTTTAATTCTTTCACAAATAATTTGTATCTTATTAATAGTTTCTTACAATGTTTTTGGCCATATGTCAATCGGTCAGTCGGTCGATCTGTGCTACATTAGCTTTACTGTCGATAAGTAGTCTCGAATCAATACGAATCTGTCTACATAATTAATCGAAATGTCGTAATTTCTATGCAATTTTTCTATATTTTTCATATTTTTGTATCGATATTTTAATAAACATCTCTTTGTATAAATTGATAGTAACATGTATAATATACTGTATAATGTATACTGTAATATAATATGTAATATACTATATACATGTAAGGAGATATACGTACTTAATTACACTTCATTCTGTTCCGTAATTGTTCGGCTGTCAGGAATTCCGCAGCTCACTAAGTCTTACTTTTTTACAATCACACACAGTTGCAATAACACACGAAATTTAGTTCCTCGCGCGCGTCTTGTGGAAGCGCAAATAACCGCGATACAACTGCACTGTAAAGCTCGCCGATTACTGTTACTAGCAAGTGCGCGATGCTAATTACGCATCAGTGAGAACATTCGATACTTCACAAAATTCACGTATTTGCGCGCGAGACGACAATAATCGCAACAAATACGAATTAATTCGGAAGAAGTTCTTCTCGCGTCGCGCCTTGGCCATGTTGTTCCTCGCGCGCGTAAAAGCGCGAACGGCCGCGAAACACTTTCACCGTGTGCTCGCCAATTACGATTACATGCGAGTGCGTATATCACTTACGCATTACTGCGAACGCTCGACACTTTACGACACACATGTACGATGTAATATTCGAGCGCGAAACGATAATAATTACGAGAAATGCGGGAACGAGTCTAACGTAGTCCGGCCCGCGTCGCGCATCCGCCATAACTGCTCGTTAATTCGCGAGTATATCGAAACGCGCGATATTTCGATAATCGAAATATCGAATCGACATAGCACGGAACAGAACCTTAATCAAAGAGCCGGTGATAAAACTTTTGTCCGCGTAATCTAACCCTAAACTGTCTATATTTAAAGAGCAATGTTTTAGAGTTGTTTTATCTATGTAAATACGTATTGTTACATTTAATTACCAATAATGTTTTTTCAATTTTGCGATTTGTGTCGCAAAACTACGAAAGTTCAGTCCGTAATTTTACAAAGATTTTATGTAAGTATCACGTTTTGTTTCTTAACCTTATTTCTTTTGTTATTTTTATGAAAAAAAAGCAGAATTAGTAAGTTGCAAAGCTTAAGCAGCCTTTGTTTTACTTTTATGAAGAACAAATTATTGTTACACTTACAGAGAAAAGTTTCCAAATCTAGATATAAACATGTTAAACGTCCTGAGATACCAAAAGCTATAGAAGGAAAGACAATAATCAGTTGCAAAAGAAAAGAATTCAATTTTTATGAAGGACAAACGTATTCCAAACATGCACCAATACCACTGGCTACCAAAGGATGGCATCACTATAAATCAAAGGGAGATTATTTCTTTATACATCCTCTTACAAAAGTATGTAAATATTTACTAATGTTTTGCTATGTCTGTTTCTTATCTTCAAAATTGTTTCTTCAAAGCATGATTTATTAAAATTTTAGATAAAAGAAGAAACAAATTGTGAGTTTAAAGAAGAATATGATACTTTTGCACATTTTGGTTTGAATCCAGAACTGGTCAAAATCTTAGAAAGATATGATATAAAAAAACCTATGGACATACAAAAACATGGATTGCCCATAATAATGAATGGCGCTAATACCGTTATTGCTGCAGAAACTGGATGTGGAAAAACATTGACTTATCTTTTGCCTATGATTGAAAAAATTTACAAATGGAAAAAATTAACAGACAAACGATATAATTCTCCGCTAGGATTGATAGTGACACCTACTCGAGAATTAGCATTTCAAATTGGGGTTTGTATTGTGTAGCTGTAATAAAATTATGTGGAATTGATATTACAATGTTTTTAAACTGCATTTCTCTCTATAGCTGGAAGCAAAAAAGATATGTCAGTATCTTGATATTGACACTAAGACTCTAACTGGAGGAAAAACCAAAAAAATGATGTTAAATCCACCTGTGAGTGAAGTTGACATTGTCATAGCTAGTTTTGGAGTCATCAGCAAATTAACCACAACTAAAATTTACAAATTAGACATGGTCAGATCTATTGTACTGGATGAAGCAGATGCTTTGTTTCACGAAACATTTGAAGAGAAATTACAAGTATTTTTGAAAAGAGTGCCGGTATGTTTATGCACATATTATATGTGTGTGTATGTATATTAGCAATTGTTTGTTTGCAATTTGTTTTAAACTTATATAAACACGCATTTATTCTCGTTTCTAGCTCGGATTTATGCAAAATATAGATGATACTAAACTACCAATAGCTACTCAGTTCATACTAGTATCTGCAACCATGCCTTCTAGGATATCGGAAGTTCTACACAATATTATAAATGTAATATATCCTCTTAAGAATGTATAAAATAAACATTTAAAATTGTGTGTTATTTGTTTATTCTTCCGCAGGTAGACTCGTTAGTTAATGTGACTTCGGATAAATTACATCATATTATCGTGCCACAGAAATTTATAAGAGTAGGCCCAGACGACAAACCAGAGGAACTTATAAAGTACATCAAGCCGAAAGTCGCTCAAAAAGAGCAAGTGATCATTTTCACTAACAAGAGCACCACTTGCAATTGGATCAGCCAATTCCTAAAGGCAAGTAACATACAAACGATTTGCTTACATGGCAGTCTGTCATTTTACGTAAGAAGTAACATGTACGCCACTTTCAAGAGTGGTAAATGCCAAGTATTGTGCACAACAAATGTGGGTTCTCGGGGATTGGATACAATAAAGGTACGCCATGTGTTGAATTACGAATTCCCAACCGCAACTGCCGATTATATCCACAGGTATGTTGCTGTTATTTTTTGTAGTATTCTATCTTGCAAATCTGACGTACAAATTACAGTATAGATAATCTCTGATAGAATCCTTGTACAAGATACAATTTTTAACGTTGCGCTATTACCTTAGATGTGGTAGAACCGGAAGAGTCGGTAACACTAAAGACTGCAGAGTGACCAATTTTATAAGCACTAAAAAGGAAATTGCTGTGGTGAACAGAATAGAGAGAGCAGTTCGGAAGATGAAACCGATACCGATATTTGATATCAATGAGACAAATGAAGACAAAGATGATGGTCCAGTATTCGAGCCCGAGACATATGAGAAAGAGAATGTGCAAGAAGAATTCAGCATACCATACTGATTACGATTAAAATTATACAAATAAAATATTTCCCATACATTATTCAGTAGTTCTTGCTAGGAATGGCAAATGTATTCTTGACAACATTCCGTAAGTCGCACCTAGCAACGATCTTTTTTTTTTTTTTTACGTAGTCAATTACGTGAGTAATCGAGTTTCTCTCGACAGTTCTCTTCAGCTATGCTAAGTGCTTTACGAGGAAACCTTTGGAGTGTCACTCGATGGGATCAACTAATTAACGGAATGTTATTGCTCCGTTTAATCTTCTCGAGAGATGTTTATATCCCGTATAATCGCTTTTCATGGGGGAATCTGCCGAATTAACCCAGTCCGCATCCTACAAAATGAAACCTTCGCAATTCGTTTGGATCGAATTACTTTCTAAAGAGAAGAGAAAAATGCTAGAGAGAGTGAACTTTGCTTGTTTCTAGGATGCGCTTATCGCATGTTGACATAGCACATTTGCCAGACGAGACCATCGGACCACATCCTACATCTAAATGTTTCCTTCCTCTTCTCTCTTTGTTCTTTACCGGCAGTGTCCGGCGGTTTTTTTTTATCGCGCCAACGATTCCTGAATTTCTGAGTTTTAACCACAGAGAGGAAACTACGTCCCACACGCGCACGTATTGTGCCATGTACACACGTGTGTAACGTGCTCGTCCATCCGTTCGTCCGATGTCCCCGTCATGTCCGGCCGGCACTCCTACACGGTGGACGCCCACGTGCTCGCGGGGCAGCAAATAGTAATACTCTCCCCCCAAACATGACGACAACAGTGTGGACCGTCTAGACCGTCTAGCTAGTTTATTATTCGCGTTGGGTTTTAGCGAAATTAAACGCGCCCGGCACGCGTCCGTGCCACGTGGTGGTGATGGGTGCGCCGGATCGTGTCGCGCGGAAACCCCTTCATTGTCCCACGAGACAAGAGCCGACGCCTCGGCAAGGAAACGAAGGTCAAAGCGAATTTGTCACCGCGATGTCGAACGTACATACACTATTCGCGAATCTGAAAGGGGTGTCAACAAACCGGAGCGTTTGACATATGCGCGCACTTTCTTATCTCGCGAACGCACCTCCAGCACACATTTCTATAACATTTAAAATACAAATGCACGTAGAGTAAAACAAAGTTCTTTTATGTATAAGTTACATATAAAATTGTTTCACATGTAAAACTTTGTACTAGATGTCTATTCTTTCTGAATCTTATCTTTTAGTTCGTTACATAACGCGTGTTTTGCTGCTTATGTATAATTAGATTATCGCAGGATACGCTTCTGTTACGTGTTCACGATTTAACTGCGCGTCGTTCGCGTCCAAAAAAAAAAAAAAAGTACGCGGTCACGCCTTTAGTACACCGTCATTAAAGTTACATCTACCGAGCGCCGGTGGCGAGTAAACGGTAAAACGCGAACGATGAGTTTCTGCCGGTAGTGATGATAATGGACTAATTAGCGTGGGTAGCTGCGTGACATGTGGGACAGGGGCAGTACAGCAGCCATGCGGGAGATCCGTATCTGATCTTAACCAGATCTGTTTGCGCCACACGCATAGCTTCTGACAGCGTTATATTCGGACCTCCCGGAGGGTGTTCCGTTTTTTTTACCTTAATCCAAGGCGAAGCTAGTGGATTTTGAACCTCTGTATTGTTAAAATCTTTCTCTTTTGTTTAATAACATGTAAATACATTTGCCCGATGTAAAGACGTTCGCGTTGAATTGACCTACCATTTAATTTGTGTTAATTTGCACACGTCTCTCTTCTTTCTTTCAATCTATTGTAAAATGACGGAAAGAAGCAACTACGGCACATGAGGTACCGTAACGACATATGGACATAATTGCATATGTGCTGAGATTGCTTTGATGTTGCGCACACGTTGCGGGAACGAATGACGCTCGCACAGATTGCGCGTGAAAAAGATGGTTTGCGTATATTCCAAGTCTTCACGTATGAGAACGTGTAAATAAATTGTTTTACGCGGAGATGCCCAACGCTGGTTGCCGAAGAATAACGCTCGCCCGCATCCAGCCGTGATCGAAAATAGAACACGATCCCTCGAAAACGCATATACAATAACAACGATCTGAAAGAAAATACATTACACTAAATTCGCCCGACGTCGAAGCCATACGCACATACGTACTTTACAAGATTTTACGAAGATATAAATATCGATTTTACTGAATTGATTAAAGTCGAATTATGATATAAGAATCACAATTATAAACGACTTTGCATCATTGTTGACGAGAATCGAACCTGACAGTAGAAAACCAATGTGTTCCTTCGCTACGTGTATGTATATTATATCTGCATTTTGCTTACATTTGTGACTTTTTATCATATTTATTTCACGGCGCGAACTCTCCGAACTTCTTATTTTCCGAATGACGAAAGTGTGAGAGAGACTCGTCGTTGACAGGAACCGTCTCATTTTTGTGCGGGTCTGTACCTCCGGTACCCTTCGAAGAAAATCGGAGTAGCGCGAGATAAAGGAGAGAACTACTGTGGACACACACACACACACACACGGGATCGACAGCGACCGGTTCTCCAGAAGCGAGTTCAGTCTTTCCGCGGAGCACCGCGGAGCCGCAAACTGTCAATGTTTCTGAGTGCCAATGTTCGCATGAAAGTGTTTTGTTGTATTTCGCGAGTTGTCTACGCACGATCGATCGATCGGCCCGGGCGCGATCACGTTCGGGACAAAGAAGTCGCGAAGAGTCGCTGTGTAACACAAAGAAATAAACGCGTCGGTAGTAGATATTCGATTTGACGTGTATCGCGGATCGCGGCGACGCGCGATTGACTTCAGTGCGTTACTGCTTGAGTACGTTTCCGCAAGGTGCGGAAACCGACTTGCGACAAATAAAAGCGAGGGCAAATAATGATCCTGATCGAGGATCGTGAGTGATCAAGAAATTCGGAGAGAATTCTCGGAGCCGATGTGAATTGTCAAGCGCGCGCGGATATCTCGCGTGTGTAAATCGTCGACGCACACGTGTAACGTGATAGTATATAACGTTTCACGCTCAAGCGCGTTCGCGTTGCACCTGGGCGTCATTGATGCGAGTAAAACGTGATCTCGATTGAGAGTATCGAACCGACGACTCGTAAATAATAACTTCGTTTTTCCACGATATAAATCGTGGATCGGAAACAAAGTGCGTACATATACTAATTACTCGTCAGTGATCGCCCGCTGGTGCGCGCTTCTTGGTGATTTGTGGAAAAACGAAGAAGAAGCAAACGACGCAAAAAAAAAGGAGAGAAAGAAGAAGAGAGACGCACGCGGTGTCACAGCAAGGTTACGGTTTGCTGCTCCAAAAAGAAGAAAAGCCGCTATATTGGAGAGGAAGCGGGAAAGCGGCGTGCCGCTCTTTTGTGTGCCGCGGCAGAGGCGTTCGTCCCAGCCTGAAAACGTGAGTAACGCAAACTTTCGAATTTTCGCAGGTGACGTTTTACCTAACCTGCAACTTTGCGTGTCTGTGTATTCCCGTAGGGGGCTTGGTGCTCCAGAAAGATCTAAACACTGGAGTTAAAAAAACGTTTGTATATTCATGCCTGATTTACTTAGGATGATATTTTCTCGCGCTCTAGTCTATATACTAAAATACTCGCTCCAATGTTTACAAACTTTCCGAGTATACGATTTAAAAAAAGGAAGATTACGAGTCACGTATACCGCTTCATTTTCTCGAGTTAACTTTTGGTCAACGGTTTGTCACGTTTCCTTTTGTTTTAATATATTAAGTAAACAAAGAAATAGAGCTCGCTTTTCTGACTCTGATCGTTTTTTTTTTTCACAACAGTTTTTATTGAACATGATATTATTGAGTAGTTGATATAATGATACGCTAAATATTAATAAAATTGTCTAAATTCAGAAATATTGAGACAACGACAAATGATACAACGTTGATTATTTATACATACACGATGTTCAATAAGGTCGGGACCAAATTTATACAATGTGTTACAGGGGTTAAAGTGCAATTGAAAATTAGACTGTTAATTATAGAGAGCTTTAAACATACTACTTATACTTATTAATTAAATAGAAGCGGTATACAAGGCTTTTAATGATTGTTGTAATTATTTGCAATTTAATAATGGGAATAAATTTGAAATGAGACAAGTATACCACTCGAGCGCGCGTTAATACCGATTATATGTAATATATTTAATTATACTCTTGCCATACAACGCGATCTCAGCAGAGGTTAAATAATATAGTTTCTTCATAAAATCCGGCTAAGATCAGAGAATTGTGTTCTCTGTGATAATGAGTATCTCGAGTTGAAGCGAAGGCAAGTTTCTCACATGTTGTAAGTGTAGAAAACAAACCACACCGGAAGATTTCTATTTATGACATTTGATTTCATTTAGCGAAACAAATTAACTTTATAGATAACACATAATTGCCGTAGATAAATAAATTGTTTGCAATGCGCCAGGAGAACGTTTCCTACACATATCATCAGTCATCAATAAAACGTTCAAAATTCGAAATTCGAAACTGTCGGCATATACGTGACGGGAAGTAATTAAGCGCAACACGTAATTGAATCGCGCTGGCATAATTAAAACGAACTCGGTTTTTCTTCTGCGTCGACGACGCGGCGATTTAATGATTTGCAGTCATTAATACTTAAGCACGCGAGTAATTATCACATAACATAATCGAGTCGACGACAAGGTCGGTGCGTACGTATTCCTCGATGCCGATGATGATGATGATGATGATGATGACAAATAAGTAACACGCGCGAGTGCCCGTGAGGTCTCTTCTTCTCTGTGTAATTAATCTCCGCGATTGATAATCGGGAAGGTGGAGAGATTTCCTCACGTGCGATTACCGTGGCGGAATTATACGTGTTCAGCCATGGGATCATCGCGTGCTGCTTTTCACGCAACTCCGCTATACGTAACGATCGTTACCGGTATGTATGTAAGTCGCGATAATTTTCCGTTTCCTAATCGTTTCGCTGTTCTAAGCTCGCGTATGAAAAAAAAAAAAAATCACTCGCACGAAGATAAAGTTCCGCGTACGTCCGGTGTTAATTGACGGCTCATTGTTAAAATAGAATTGAAATAAAAAACGTATAGCGCAGCGGAGACTATATTTTTATATATTCTATTATAGTAAAATCCTGGAAATAGACACGCGTTAAATATTCTTCGAAACACATAAGAACAATTATCGACATCCTGTTGACCGAGATAACGAAGATATTTTTTTCTTTACTTCTGTGCTTACACACAGGATTTCTTTCTTTTCTACTTATTCTACTTATGTGACGTCGATCGTGTCGCGAGCGTATGTTGATATCATTGTTACACCGCCCACGTATCAGTAGCGGAGAATCATCATCATCGGCGGAGAATCGGGCGCTTCGCAACGCGCGCGTTTGATGCACGTGGGACGCTGTTGCGTGGTCGAAAACCTCTGCCATTGCTCAATCACGCATAGCGAGATCACGAACGACGTAATAATAATCACCCCCTCACCCCGCGCGTATCTTTAAGATCTCTTTCGCGTTGTTTAATCCCTTTATATCTGAACTTTCGACGGGATCGCGCTGTGACCTTTTCTCGCCGGGTTAGTCGCCGCGATTCCGGAATACCTTTTCTCTCTCTATAGCAAGGTTTCAGGTTTCGGGATCAGATAGAACGTTCCCTCGATCCGGGAATATAGTTCTTTCGATTTTACGACCTTCCTCTTCTTGAATAGAAAATAGGAGCGATTTTCCATATACGGCGTGATTTAAACGAGCGGAAAAGGAGAGAACGTTTGAGAAGGGATTGTACTTAAAAACTTGTCAGAGATATTGAACGGAATATAAATATTTAATATTTCAGACTATTGCACAAAGAACACGACAAACTGATGTAATGTAATTCGGTAATGTAATTATACCGTATGTGATGACTTGCGGCAGGCAAATATAATTGAAAGCGTCGAAAATTCTATTATCCATAATAGAATTGAATGATTCACAAATGAGACAATGAACCGTCGCGTCGTGTAATATAAAAAATACGGACTGATCGAACATGCTGATGTCATCTTTGTTGTCTCACTTATATATTTATATCATATACATGTACAAAGTTACGTGTCGTACGTAACGTCTTAGTAAAGTAACAAGCAAGAAAACGGAATATTCTTAACAAAAGAAAGTGAGATAAGGTTCACTTAATAAAGAAGAGTGGTTCTCGAAGCAGAGTGAGCTGTTAGATATTTTCTCTTCATCTAATATTAGAAGTGTATTATAGTGTCACACAATGTTATCAGTCAACGGACGTTCTAAATTTATATCTTATATTTATATCGACAAAACTTGGTCTGAATTTACTGAATACAGAAAACAACCTTTTCTAACGTTATATTAATTAATCGTCAATGAATCGCGATCGCGCTGATGAGAAACATTAACCGATTAACGGCGGAATGGGCGACCTTATCGTTTTCTTTCCGATCTGATTAACCTCGCTGATCCTATTCGCCACTATTCCTACGCAACGTAGCGAATGACCTCAATTTCGCATTGTCGCCGTTGGCTCGTGGGAAAGAAATTTTTTAGGTGATCTTGCAGACCTCTGAATTTCAAGTTGAAACTATCTGTGTAGGTGAATTATGATTCACGGTTATAACTTTCTAACGAAGCTCATTCAGTTGGAACTATTTTCCAATCAAACGTGAGCGACTACTTACAATAGATATACGTTATGTATTTTCGGTATGTGCGTAAATGTCGGTTTCTGAAATTTACGTATCGAATTATGAATCGCCTCGAAGCGCTCGACAAAAAAATCTTTTTTTTTTTTTTTTTTTTTTTTTTTTTTTTTTTTTTTTTTTTTTTACGTGACGAGAACTCTCGTTAGATGCGAGATTATTGTTGCGAAGGCGCGAAGTTTCGATCGGCTATCGTTTCTCATTCAGGTTTTCCCAGCGGACCAAGGTCAGCTTCTCAATCTGGTAATTGCTCATCGGTATCTCGGATATCGGTACGATAGATATCGGCGTGGGCAGTCCTTATATGGGCGGCGTGGGCTCAACGATATACGTACGTACGTACGTACGTATATCGTACGCATCGACGAGCCTGATTGTGGCCTCTCCTCCTCGGGGCGACGATCGTACGTTTCTCGCGAATTTATTCGCGAGGTCGCGCTTTAATGAGAGTGCCGCGTGACGCGATCTCTCCCGGTGAGTCAACGAACGCGCTTCTTCCGTGAACCTCTCCGTGAGTGTCTACCTCCGGTATTATTTTATTTCGCGCAAACTATTCGATGCGTGGAAAAAGAGAAATCAATAACGTCTCCGATCCTTCAGTTTGTCTGAAATTCTGTAGATTGTGTTAACTTGAAAACGTATCAAAAACAGATGTAAAACTTCGCAAGAAAATCTGTTGAGAGAAACTTTTGTCTTTTCGAGAGATGTGAAACATTCATTTAAAAAATGTAAATTTAATTTGAATGATAGAGAGTGTATAAATTTACACGTTAAATATTTTACACTTGGTTCTTACTGACTTTAATGTTTTTCCATGTAGTTAAACACTAGAAAGTCATGTACGACCTGTACAATTATTTAAAGAATTAATATTAATTAAAGTCGGGTTTGTATAAATGGTTTTTTTTTTTTGCTTCGTACATCTGGCGTGGCAACAGGGTTTGCAATTAAATTCGCACGCTTACGGAGAACACATGGTATGCAATTCTACATACTTTTGAGTCACCGTTGATTCCCGCGATACTTAATTCGTTACGTGACACGAAAGAAATGGCGACTGTGTTATTTCTTCTTCTTAGAATTTCCAACAAATACAGTAAAAACTATCGCTTATCGTTTTCTTTTTCTGACAGATGATAAATGTAGAAAGTACTTGAAAAAATAAGAGAAGTCAATAAACAGGAATTACATTTGTCAAAGGGCAAATTTTATCTTAATACCGGCATTTTCTTTTACGCAGTCTTTTCATAAAAAGAAGTATCTCTCAGATAACTCAGTCGCCGGTCAGTTTTAACTGCTTTTAAAATTCTTCTAAAAAAAAAATGGACTTTGCCTGTGTCAAGAGGGACGAGGAAGTCTGGAATTCGTGCGTGTTGTCGTTTCCGAGAATGGCCTTTGTGTCCCACGCACACAAGTTATTGTATTCCCGTCGCGTATGGTCGATGGAAGTTCGTTATTACGCCTACTTCCGGTCGTCGCGCGGATGGCTCCGGCGTAGCATAAACGCGCTTTCGAGTGCATCCTGCACAAGATCCGGGGATGTGTTGAAGTTTTGTGATAATAAATTTCATTAAATGCTCGCTTGCGCATCCGTTACGTCAAATTAACAGTCGCGGATTGAACACCAACACCTTTGTCCAGCACTGGTGCAAATGTGTTTAGTACGCGATATATGCACAACGCATTCTTTGAGATTCCAAGTTGTCTCCAAGTTTCTTCGTTGCTTTGTGCACACTCTGTCGCTAATCTCCAAAGATACTTTCTATCTCTTTCCAGAATATATTGAAACTGACGTGAAATTTTTTGGAGAGCAGCTGCAGGCGCGCACCCCAATCGACTCTTCGGCGTCTTGTCTTGTGTATAGATCCGAAGCCGCGATATAGAGTTTATGGCTCGAACACATTTGTGGCGAGCTATTCGACAAAATTGGAGTCGATTTGCGGAATTGACCTTCGGAAAACATCCTAATTTTTTTTTCGAAACTTTTCTCTCACAACGTTGAATATTTTTATATTGAGTCAAACACAAAACTATGTTAAAGATTATCATTGCGACTTTTTGTTTCATTCACTTTGATAAAGACAAATTATTGCTAAGTAAATAAATGATTCATAGTTAACTCAAGAACGATACTTATATCTACGATCGAACAAAGAGAAAAACGACTCCATTGTTTGTTTTGTGATTTGGATGTCTCACACTGTCGATAGTGTATCGAGTAGATGATAAATGCATACTTATATTTTGTGATTGTTCTCTCTTCTTCAATGAAAGACGAGTCACAAGATCGCCTCGCAGCGACACGGCGTGAGACACGCGCAACGCGTAACTTCCGGTCGATTCTCCAATTAATGCGTATCTTACGGTGCAACCCGCGGCAACGGGCGATATCGGGAACATACATATATATATAGATATAGATATAGATATAATATACACCAGGCCGAGTCATCCAACGCCGCTCTGCGCGATGTCTTACAAGCCGGTTTCACACCGGATATTTCTTATAGAAATAAACCGCTTTAAATGCAAGCGCTGCGTTACAAAATTCTCTATCGTATTTTTTTCCCTGAGAGTTCTAAAGAATAAAATCGTTCGACATTTACAACTGAAGCGATTTTCTCTCTATTAATATTTAACGGACTCGCCATACGCGGATATATATATATATATATATATATAATTGTATATAATTTTTCTCACAGTTTCTAAAGTTTCTCTTTTAATTAAAAGATTATATCCAACTTCTCAATCTGATCTCTCTCATATTCCGAGAACTTGACCAAACCTTTCTCAAGTACATAACTATCGTCATTTATAATATCTTTTGTTCTTTTGAAAAAGAAAAATCACGTACCCTTTCTTTTTTTTTT